>JAMZAV010010648.1:0-18509 GCA_024449915.1 Sweltsa coloradensis
ATTTAAGTCGAAGTTTTTAAAATCGAAAAATCGTAAAATGCGATTTCATGAGAAAAATTTTTCGATGCGCTCAAAACGTGGCAGTTCTAATTCAGAGATTTCGAAGGCCTCATTATTTCAGCGCAATTGGAGTATCGGTTTAGCCGGAATCGTGTTAGTTGACAGACAAAAATACGAAAAAAATGAAAAAAACATCCCGGATTTTTTTCTCCTGTGTAGTGAAATGAAATCTTCGCTTCGCTCGCTACGCTCATCCAATTATCAGAAACAGGCTTTTAGAAATAAATTTTCAAAATCGTAAGAAATTGCTCATGGATATCCTACACATCACACTATAACCGTAACAAACCCAAAGCTATAACATAGGGTATTTAATATTATTTAATTTTATTATTACATTAAAAACAAATTACTAGCTTCATTTTTATTGGGTTGTCAATTTTATTATCTCGAAATGCACGCGATTCTTTTCTGGCCTCTACATCGTCATTTTGTGGTTAAGTTTTAGGGCGCGCGTTCACTTTGATTTTTTAAATTCCCTCTATTTCTCGTGCATGTCACCAATATGGCTGTTTATACATTGGGGAAAACGGGTTGCGACGACCTATCCTAGTGGCCACACGAGCGAGTTAGACGAGCCTCCGCCAGGTGGCGGAGATCTAGAGGACCTTGCTAAGCTGCTGTAAGCTGGGTCTTCTCACCTGATGTAAACAAACCGCCATCTTATATCCCTGCGTGTGTTTTAAAAATAATCTGGAGCGCTCCGAACACGCTCTGTAATATTATCCGTAGCAGAATGTGATATGTTTTTGTTTTGTTTTGACAGATCATGGACAGCAAAGATTGGGCATTGTGGATTATTATCAATATTATCATTGATATTAGGCCTACCTTTGTGTCTAAAATGTAGTAACAACTCCACGATAAAAGATTGTAGGGTGCATAAGCCTAGGCTAGGCCCTCGTCTTTGTGTGGTTTTTTCATAGACAATGCCTAGACCTTGTAGAAGTCGTCGTAGGCCTAGAGCTTAGGTCTCGCGTTCTTAGGCCTAGGGCTTGGCCCTAGAAATATCAGATTCAAGTTCAAGTTTGCCTCATGAGGTTTTGGTTTATAGGCCTACATGGTGCAAGTAGGCCTATGGCTTGGACTCATCTTTATCTTACCAACCACATCATCAATGTTAATAGGCATTATGCCTACCGGTATCTGGACAGTTTGCCTCGGGTCCTAATATCCATTATGCAAATGAAATTGACATATGAAGTTGAAAGATATGAAAAATTATTTACATCATAATGTTACCTGCCAACATAAGAATCAAAGATTATACAGGTGGTAGCCTATTTATGTATTTATTGCATTCAAATGTACAACCGACTTTTGATATTGACGTCCAGCTGCAGTCTGCTTTGTTTACAAAATCTCTGTAAGGTCCATTGGATAATGTGTTCGCGCACTCAGTAGACCATTATCAAGCAGGCCTTGACTTAGGGAACTAAGATGGCGCTTATACATTGTGGAAGTACAAGCGAAGACCCACCTTACAGCAGCTGTTAGGTATCTAGTGGACCCTGGTGGCAGAGTGCTTTACAGCCAACCGTCCGCCTCTAACTTTAGGTGGCTGTGCATGATAGATGTTTTTAAACCAATCACAACACAGGTTTGCAGTGTTTACTTTTATCGCGCCAATGCTTGACATACAATAACATTCAGCATTCAGTAAGTAGGCCTAGCCTAGCTCTACTTAGGTAGCATTATAGAATGATTGACTATAGACTGTACAGTTTATTAAACAATAATTGATGGTAAAAATAATAAACGTATTTATTTAAGAAAACGTGACGTAAGCCTTACAAACCTCACATGGCTAGCCCTCGCTGGGGGCTAGGCCTAGTACCGCAATAAACGTTAATAATACTGACGGTCAGTTGACATTTCTGCCCCAATCGATAGCCAAATGTTTTCTTTTATATTCTTATCTTTGTATAAAGACGAAGATTTTACATATAGCAGTGGCCTTTTCATGAATTCGTTCAATAGCTTTTCATCGAACAATAGCTGATGTTCCTTGGGATCCATTTTTGCTGTTTTTTTACGTTTTCAATCGGATATGACCGGAAATTGTCGGCTCGAGTCTCTCTCTGATTGGTTAAAAGCTTAATGTTAAGTTAGCTGCTAAGTAAAACCTTGGAGTTTGCAAACATTCGGTTGCTGATAAGTGTAAGTTAAAAGGCTAAGTTTGGTCATGAACAGACGTGTTGTTTTCCATAAGACAAACCTTTAAGTTAAGAGGCTAAGTTAGCTACTAAGCAGGTTGTGAATGGCCCTTTAGGCCTACAAAACATTTGAATATGAACAAAAAGATTTTTGTAAATAAAGTACACTGCCAGTTGGAAGCAATACAAACAATAAATATAAAACAAGACTAAACATACGGCCCCCTTGGAAGGCTGGGCTTTCAACACTGATTAACACTGGGCACACTTTAGTTATGGCCGTTTGAGGTCCCATGAGAGGTTTTAACGACACTACCCGCACGATGTCGTCACGTCCTTTGTGAGTGTCTGCAATAACTCCTAGCCGTCACTGCAATGGAGGAACGTTATCTTCCTTCAGGAGCACCACTGCACCAGGTTGTACATCGGCATTGTGTCGCCCCAGCGCCGACGCTGCTGCATCTCTTGTAGATAGTCCTAGCACCATCGACTCCAAACTGCTGCAGCTGTTGCTGCACCTGCTGCCACTGGTCAACGTATTAACACTTGTTTCACAAAGGTCAACGGAGGGATTTGTGTCAAAGGTTCTCCGATTAGGAAATGTCCAGGGGAGAGGTAATTTAAATCATGAGGATCGTTCGATAATGACAAGTGGACGGAGTTCATACGGGCCCTCGACCTGAGTTAGCAAGGTAGCAATTCTTCCGTAAGTCCATGACCTTTGTCTCCTATAACCATTTTTAAATGATACTTCATGGATTTGACTGCTGCCTCTCATAGGCCACCGAAGTGCGGTGGATGAGGCGTAATAAATTCCCAATTACAATTGTCCTGTGAGAGGATGTCTTGCACCTGACGATTATGGTTTTCTTCGTGAAGTAATTGGTGTAATCCATGGGTGGTGGGCAGCACCTTGGAAATTGGTTCCGTTATCAGTTTGTCTTCGAGAGGGTTTGCCTCTGCAAGCAATGAATCGCCTTAGAGCCGCTATGAACGCATCAGTTGTTAGGTTTGTAACAACTTCCAAGTGAACAGCCTTGGTCGCTAGACATACAAACACGGCTATATATCCCTTTGTTTTGTCTTGCTGCGGGGTGTTCCAACTTTAAGGTGACAGGTCCAGCATAATCAACACCAACATTGCGAAACGGTCGAGTGGGTGGATTCTCTGTGCTGGTAGTTCACCCATTAACTGCTGAGAAGCTTGTGCCTTAAGTCGGAAGCACCTGGTGCACCGATGAATCATCTTTCTCACCAGTCTTTTGATCGATGGGATCCAAAATCTCTGGCGAATTGAAGAGATCAGCAGTTGTGGTCCAGCATGTAGCAACTTGATGTGTTCGTTGTTCAGGATCAGGTTGGTGAGATGATGATCTGCTGGTAAGATCAATTGGTGAATTGCATCATATGGGAGTGATGCCTTTTGGAGTCGACCGCCAACTCGTAGTAGCCCATGCTGATCTATGAATGGAGTCAAACTCTTTACTTTACTCTTTGGCGAAATGGTTTGATTGTTGGATAGATTTGCGAGTTCCTTATTATATGAAATAGACTGTACAAATTTCACACATGTTAGAAGGCTGTCTTCCATCTCTTTGGCTGTGAGCGCTGAAAGTTGCCGTTCTTCCCTTGCTAATCTGGTATTCTTGATGAATCTTCTGCAATAGACAGTAACTCTAACCAGTTTGGTCAGCTTAGAGTACCTTTGTGTCCAGTCCTCTGTCACTGTTCTTGTTGCAACAAAAGATTTTCTGGCTACTGCACTTTCAGGAGACGGCACAAGGTTGATATCTAGCTGGGGCCAGAAAGATGGTTCTTGAATTAGCCATTCAGGTCCGTGCCACCAAAGTTCACTTGACTTCAGGGTAGTGGCGTTGACACCTCTGGACACGAGATCTGCTGGATTACATGCAGATGGCACATGTTTCCAGTGTGCACTAGCTGTGAGTTCTTGGATGGTAGCAACACGGTTGCCTACAAACGTTTTCCATCTTGATGAACTGCCTGAAAGCCAGTGCAATACCAATGTGGAGTCTGTCCACAGGAAGGTTTCACTAACAAGTAGATTTAGTGCAGGGATTGCCTTGTCACATAAATGAGCTAGAAGGAGAGCCCTACACAACTCCAACCTAGGTAGAGTTGTTCTCTTAACAGGTGGTACCTTGGACTTGAACACAACAGGTTAGATGCAGTTTCACCTGTGGCATATGTAGCCCGTACATAGAGGCATGCACCATAAGCCCGTTCACTGCTGTCGCAAAAGCTATGGATTTGTACGCCCACGGGCGTCATGGACATACAGTGGGGTATACCACCCGTATTGCAATGCGTAATGTCCACTGAGGCATTTGTGGGAACATCACACCTGAGTACATTGAGTGGGATATTGATGTCACTGAGCAATGGAATTTGCTCACAAAGGTGTTGCCAATCTGCTTGCAGGTTTGCTGCAAGTGGGTCATCCCATCCTATTCCTTCTTACCACAGGGTTTGCTGGAATATTTTATTACAATGCTTCTTTGCAGATTTTCGTCTTCGGGATGCACCAAAATTTGTCTGTACATTTTAGCAACGTCCGCAACAATTCCTATGTTGTGTGTTCGGAATCGAAGCACAATGGAATGCAAATCTTGTTGGACAGTAGGTCCTGTATGCAAGATATCATTCAATGATATGCCGTTTGTGGGCTTAGCACTAGCATCAAACACTACACAAGTAGATGTAGTAGTAGAAGTCTTGAACACTGGGTGATGTGGAAAATAATGGCAAGCCTCTTTAATTTCAACAGCATCACAATTGTTACTTGATCCATGTGTTCCATTGTTTGATACTCATCCATAAAGGTATGGTATTTGGCTTTTAGATCATGGTTCTTGGCTAGACGCTTTTCAATTTGATTTAGTCGACGTTCTGCAACGCACATGGAATTGCCAAGAATGTTTGGATCAATCTTCGTTGGAAGTTTGACAACGAATCGTCCATCTGGTTGTCGAGTGGTGTTCTCAGAGAAGTGTTTCTCGCACTGTCGTTCCTCCGGAGACATAACAGGTTGATCGAGACAAATAGATTCGATTTCCCAGAAGCGTTGAATTTCTAGTGAATCATTGCACACAAAGTGAACGTGGTGAGTTGATTGAGCTGACAAATTGATAGGTGTTTTGCAAGCAATCGTCCAGCCAAGTTCAGTGTTTTGCAATTCTTGGTAATTTCCAGGTTGTGTCATCTTCTCGAGGCGCAAGGTTTAATAGAAGACGTGTGCTCCTATGAGAAGATCAATAGGACCAGGTTGGTTGAACTGTTCATCAGCCAATATCATATCGTTAGGAATTCCCCAACTATCGCAATTTATAAAAGTAGATGGCATTGTGCCCGTTATGCGGGGAAGAACCGCACAGTCATTTGTAGTAGTATAATCGCTGACTTTTGACTTCAAGTTTAGCGAAACTTTGTGGGAAGTTCAGCATTAACCTCGTTTATGTCTTGGATTGGAATGTGCTGTTTTGATTTCTTCAGTTGTAGCTTCTGCACTAATGATTCCGTGACAAAGTTTACCTGAGATGCAGAATCAAGCAGTGCTCTGCAATGAACGTATTGTCCATACTTGTTTTTCACCGTTACCACCGCTGTTCCTAATAAAACCTGAGATTGAACCTTATCGTTGAAAATACAGTAAGTCTTGTTAGCGGCAGATTGAACTTCTTGAGTTGAAGCTTGTGTGGAGTGCACACTGTTATCAGAGGTGGATTGCGATGTTTGAGTGTCTAAGTGTAACATGGTGTGATGCCTTTTATTCCACGTGTGGCAGCGATGTGTAGAACACTCATGATTAATAGAAAATGGTATGAGGCAATTATAACATTACTTGTGTTGTTTCACAAGCGTGAAGCGCTGCTGAGAACTCATGTTCGCAAACTTTGCACATCTATACAATGCATGAGTTTCTGAACAGAGAATACATTGGCTGATGACAGCTATGTAAGAATGTTGTGACTTGCTTGTAGCTTTATTATTCAAGTTTGATTTGTTCTGAGATTTGGTTTCAGTGGATGTAGATATGCCTTTTCTTTCAAGTGCCTTGCATTTCCTTTCCAAGAAGTAAATCAAAGACTCAAACGATGGCATTTCGTCTAATTCTGAATATTGCTACAGGCAGGTTTGCAGGCGGGTGAGGTTTTTGGCCTTGCGATGGATGCTTAGTTCCCGTGCGGGTAGGCTTGTTCTCGGGTAGTCTGGCAGTTCCCATTCGGTCGTTTCGTTTTGCTTCCACGGCTTCAAACTCATGTAGGTCGGCTAGTAACTCATCTATGTCGTTATGATGTCTCGAAATAAGCTGCGAGCAGAGCTGTCTCGACCATATTCATCAGGATTTGTCGTTTTGTGTCAGGAAAGGTTAGTTCCATGTCTTAACAGAATCTTTCTTTTTCATGAAAATACGTGTGAGTGCTCACCTCTAAGTTGGACTCGAGCCTGGACTGGAGACGTTTCCACTTTTCTGGAAGTTTAAGTGTTTACACAAACGATCGCTTAAAAGTTTCCTTGAATACTTTCCAGGTGTGTATCACTAAGCTTTAACGGGCATACCAATGGCTTGCAGCGCCTACTAAGTGTGTCCTTTCAGACTCAAGAAAAAATGCATCAGGCCAACGATGCAACATTCCGATAGCCTCAAACTAACGTAGCCATTCGGAAGTGCGGCTCCAATCACTTTCACCATTGAAGTTTGTGATGGTTTTTGCAAGGTCAGGCATAACTTGGTATGAATCGTGTTGCACTGGGCTAGGTGTTTGGATCGGCGTAGCTTGGGTAGGCATATTTCTGATAAGGGTCGTCATCATTTCGTCTCGTCTCCTATTCTCATCCATCATGATCCGGAGTAACTGAGTGGTTGCTAGTTCGGATTATTTATGTTTGCAGATGATGTTTTAGCTCGGTTTTGTTTTAAGTTTTGGGCTATTCGGACTGCGGCGTCACACAATGCCGCTAGGCCTAGGCCTTGGTTTAACTGGTTGGTAGGGCTAGTCATGATTCAGGTTATTTTCAACTTTTGAATATTTTAACAATACATCGGGACTCAGGGTTACAGGATTTCGGATACAGGTTGATAGATAACACGCCAATGTGATCTTGAAAAACATTTATTTACTTACGTACGTCGGTGCACGAATCAGGTTTTACAAGCACAGGTTACAACGACTTCACTCCAGACTGACTTCTACTGTGCTTCTACTGACGCCGTTCTTGGCGGTTAAAACAATCTAGTAGGGAGTGGGCTTCTTATGTAGCGTTCTCACCGTCCAAAATTTTTTAACTGGATGTAGTCAATCCATGCCAAGCAATTTAATATATTCTAATAGTTTGCCTGAGGCATTTAAACCTACACCTTATAATGATAATATCTAATATAAAAATGTATTTATATTATAACATCCCATTGTCAACGAATAATACCTTACTTATCGGCAAATTGTTTATTCAAATTGTACTTTGTTTGGTCCGGACCATGGGTTGATTACCGACGCTAAACCGGGAAACTTCTTAATCGATTGGTTGCCATGGTAAAAACCAAGACCTTGGGCTCACTGCCTTTGCTAGGATTTTGATAGGAATTGTCAGGGAACCAATATATTTGCCAGGCGGTGAGCCCTAATAAATGTCTAAACGCGCTGAAGCGACACTGGATTGGAGAGCTCACACGAGTGAGCGAGCCATGAGTGTGTTGAGTACCAGGTAAACTTGTTATATTAAATATAAATTATAGGGGTTTGAGTTATACTAACTAAACTAGGGCGCATCAACTGTAAAGCCTAATGCACCACTTTAGCAGGCTAGGGGAGAGACCCATGCTGATAGATCCAGTCTTAGGTTTAAAGGAGGAAAGAGAATGTTCACAGATACTCAGCACATGGCTGTCTCGCTCGTCTTACAACGACCTTGGCGATTTCCTAGACAAGCTTCATTCATTATTATTTTGTTGGATATATTTCATACAAACTCGGTCAAAACCGGACCTAACAGGTTGTACGGACTTACGTCTAGTACTTCCATGTGTATCTACATTACATATAGGCCTATTATTACTTTGTCTTAACTCTAATTAAAATAAGTTATTTATAATATTGTTTGTAGATGATTTTTTTATTCTACTGTGTACAGTCGTGGCCGATTTCTCGTCGCCATCCTAGCATTTGCTCTTCGGACTGTGAAAAAAACCACGACAACCACGTCAGGATGGAAGCTGTCTCGGAATCTCGAAGTACAGTATTAGTTTTGTTTTGCCTTTTGAGTCTCGATGTATACATTGGGTTGAAGGTATAGTTGTTTAATGCTGTCATGTAGCTTTTTTGGTATTATGCTGGTGGCCGATATCACGAAAGGGATTGTATTTACCTTTTTCTGTTTCCACATCTTCTTGGCCTCAATTGCAAGTTCACTGTACTTGTCAAATTTTTTCTTCCATGTAGTCTCGATGTTATGGCACATTGGGACTGCAACGAATAAGAGTAGTTTCTTGTTTCTTCTTGTCAATAATCATTAGGTATGTTGTGATGTATAGTTTGGTCTGTTATAACTGTGCGGTCGCAATATATAATTGAAATCTTTACTATCTAGTACCTACTTTCTCCGGTTTGTATTTGTAGTAAGGTGTGTTTGTGTCAATGAGGATTGAGGTTGTACTAGTTTTTGACGAATATTGTTAGCTACTTGGTTATGTCTGTTGAGGTAATCTGTTTAACATAATGATTCTCATCCAGATATGATGTGCTCGATAGTTTCACCCTTTACACTAAATTTTCAACATTATAACTGTGTTCAGTCGCATCTTGTATAATGTATTGTTTATTGTTCGTCGCAATCACTCTGTCCTGAAGCTGACCTTCTGTTTCTCTAAATAGTTTCCTGTTGTTTTTAAACCCCCTATTTGATGCCTTAATATCTAAGTTCATCATAATGTCTCGTGTGTAGGGTCTTTTCTGAGAGACGTAACTCTTTTGAAGCGTCAGTTATTAGGTTCACTTGTGGATTAACATTTTCGTTTGCTAGATTGAGGGGAGTTAATGATTTGTCAGCTAGCACCACAGCCCTATGCGGTGTTGATTGGTTGCTCTTTGTAAAAAAATAATTCTTAAAATGTCTAAGTTAGTTGTAATAATATAAGTGTTCAGATCAACTAGGCCCCGTCCTCCTTGTTCTCTTGGAAGTGTCAATCTCTCTTTTGCTGATTTAGGATGATGTATTCTGTGTTTGGTAATTGTTGTACGAGTTAATATTTCCAACGCATGGATGTCCGTGTGTCCATTTAATAATTCCGAATGAATATGTCAGTACTGGTCCCTATAGCGTATGTTTTTATTGTTGTGATCTTGCTTTTACTGTTTAGTTGCGTCTTGAGGACTCGTTTCTTGTATGTATCTATCAATTTTGATTTCATTATGTTCAATTCTGGCAGTTGTTCTGGCAGAATCCTAAATATTTGTGTACTTCGTGATCGTCCATAACTCCAATCCTATTTCCATCCTGGAACTCTTCAGCTAGCCTAACCTTACTTTTTTCGATGTAGCGTCTTACATTTGTCTACCCCAAATTACATGCAGATACCTTGACTAAATTCTAATGGTGTAGGCCTATTGCTTAACCTGTTTAGTTGAGCAAAATTTGATGCATATATCTTTAGGACATCCATGTAGAATAGGTGAGAGATTGTGTGACGTACCATATTATTGTCCTTAGTTTTAAATCCGTATGTAGATTCATTAAGCATATATGACAGTGGATTAAGTGACAGACAAAACCATAATGCACTGAATAAGTCACCTTGGAAAATGCCTTGCTTAATTTGGATTGGATCTGTAGTTATATCTGCTGGTTTTTCATTTAGTTTTAGAGTTGTTCTCTATGTCTTCATTACTGTCTCCAAAAAGTTACTGGATTACTCGATTGATTTTATATATTTGTAAAATCTGAATAAGTCGTGTGTGGTGTTGAGTCATATGATTTATTGTAGTCAATGTAGTTTACACGAATATTCCTTTTCTTATCGTGTGCCTGATTCAATACAGTAGAGTCGATAATGAGTTGTTCTCTATATCCCTGTGAGTTCTTACAGCATCCTTTTTGTTCCTCGGCCATGATATTGTGTCTTCGCAATGATAATATACTTCATTTGTTATTTGTTGTTGTTGTTCATTTGTTCAATATTTTATATATAGTTGATAGACACGTAATTGGTCTATATTTGCTTAAGCTATTCGTGTGTTTATCCTTCGGTCTGAGAAAGATTACTCTTTCAGTAAAGAATTCGGGTATTTCTTTAAATCCATTTATAACTCGTTGAGACATTTGGTAATTTGATTGTGAGTTGTTGTTGAATTTCTTATGACATTTAAAAAAAATATTATCATTACTTTCCAGCTATGTGCAGAACTGATTGTCGACTTTAATTCATCAACAGGAATACCTTCGAATCTCATCTCATTAATATCGCTCATCCTAGCTATTTTCTCTTGAATCCATTGTGCATTCTGGTTTGTGTGCTACCGGGTTACCCCGTATTCCTGCCAAAAACTCTTTTATCTCCGTCTTAGTTGGTGTTCCATTTCCTGTTATTTCTTCGGTGTTTCCATGAACCATCCATGAACCAAATTCAATGGCCAAACCATTTTTTTAGTGATTTCGATTTTAAAAAAAAATTCTTTTTTACCACACAAATCGTTGGCTTGGCGCTCGTCAACAGGTGAAATGATCTTACTTCTTTTCAAAGCGAAACTAAGGAGAAATAATGAAAATTCTTAGATCAACTTCTATATCTCACACCATTCACAGCCGAAGACTTTTGAAGGAGAGCTTGGCTGCCGTTTTTTTTTTTTTTTTTTTTTTTTACAAATTTTGGTATTTGTGGGGATATTACATCTTTTTGTTGTTTGTTTCCTACCAAGGCGCGAATGATGGACTTTAAAGTTCAGGGTTGTTTTTTGACATTTTGGGCCCACGGTCCCCCCAAATTTGCTCCCTTGTGTTTTAAGCGCTAGAAATTTATAATGGTTAAGAGCATGTTTATTTTCAAGCTTGTACAAATTACTACGCCTGAGTAATTACGCGATTTGATTTTCATTTTGATTTTCCCCGGTCCCTATTGCCCGGTTTTGGTTTGAAAGTTTGAATGATTGCGCATGAGGTACATCTGAGTGTGGCCCAAGTTTCAAAATTCTAAGATGAACCGTTTCCTCTGTATAGCGTCTTTTTCATAAGAGTACGGAATTACCTAGCTTTTGATAGTTTTGATTTTCTCCGGTACCCGTTACCCAATTTTGCTTTCCATATTCAAAAGTGATCAAGAATGAGAGATATCAAGTGTATTCCACGTGTGAAACTTCTCACTTGTAGCGTTTTCTTTGATGATTCATTTTTTAAAGTTCAGAGGTGTTTTTTTTGTCATTTTTGGGCTCATGGTCCTCCCCAAATTTAGCCCCTTGTGTTTGGGACGCTAGATATTTATAATGGTTAGAGCAAGTTACATTTCAAGTTTGTACAAATTACCACGCCTTAGTAATTCGGTGTTTTGGTTATCATCCAAAATTTAGAATTTCTCCTGTCCCTGTAAAACGATTTTGGTTTTAATAGCAAAACGCACTGCGTCTGAGTTACATCCAAGTTTCATTGTTATAAAATTTACTGTTTTCTCTGTATGGACTCAATATAGCTCCGCGGAGAATTAGATAGCTAGGTAGCTAGCTAACTAACTAGCCAGCCGGAAGCTTTTCGACGATTTTGAGACACTTTTTTTAACACAGAACGGGTTATCGGATCGGGTTGATTTTTTTTGGTAGGTCATGGACCACATATCAGGTCACATACCGAGTTTCAAGATTGTAAATCTTTCGGGGCGGCGTGTGCAGATAGCTGAAAAAAACACAACTCGGGTAGCTTGTATACAGGGCCGCGAGTTCGTCGTCGCCTAAGCAGTCGCATGCGCTTGGCTGCGGGCGACGCCCTAGATATGCCCAGCTAGTCATCAGCCTCGAGTTACGTCCAAGTTGAGTTTCCGCCCGGCGTCCATGTGACTTCCCAATGTGGAGTTTATTATTGCACGCCTCTATACGATAGTCTAACGAAACAAAACAGTGTAAGCCTATTTTTATTTACTACAATTCAGAAATTAAAAAAGTCCGCCCCAACCGGGAATCGAACCACGGATCTCCCACATTCCAGGTGGACGTCTTAACCACTAGACCATCAGGACGGGTTCATTCAGGATCATTCAGATGTATAATGCAACTACAATTCAGAGATTAAAATGTACCCGTCCTGATGGTCTAGTGGTTAAGACGTCCACCTGGAATGTGGGGAGATCCATGGTTCGATTCCCGGTTGGGGCGGACTTTTTTAATTTCTGAATTGTAGTAAATAAAAACAATTACACCCACGGGAATGTTTCCCGATCAACCAAATCGAGAAGTGTAAGCCTAATTTGGTCAGTGTACTTTTGTATTGCTGGTGTGTGGCGTGTGGACTATGTACCTATGCTTCGGACCGCTCTAACACCTCGCCAGCCTAGCTTCAGACTCACAGTGCGTGCAGTAACCGTTAGCAAACTAACAGGGAATTAGTTCCATACCGGGTTGATAAACTGCATCAAACTGGAACCGTGTTAGCTAGTGTCAAACAAAACACTGCTGTGGCAATTGGTTCCGCTATCCACTCAATTAATGGACTCCGTGCCCAGTGTCTTGTACACTGTGAGCAACGAGGCGCATAGTAACCCGAAAAGTGTCTTCAATGGAATCGGAACTAATTACTCAGTACAGTGCGGTATTGCATTATACTAGGAAATCGCCAAAGTCGTTAGACGAGTGAGTGAGCATTTGTGTTGAGTACCCTTTAACATTGCCTTTTTTTATACCTCTACCTATGGCTGGATCGGTCAGCATGGGTCTTTCCTATAAAGCCTATCATAGGCTAGAGTGGCGCATTATGACCTTACAGTAAACGCCCCCTTTTCTCAATACATATAACAAATTTAAGTAATAGCCCCCAAGAAGACAATGGTGGTTTGCAGGAGGGGCTTTCACAGAGAGGTTTTGTGAAAAGTGATGGTGACTGATGATTATACTTGCTATATTCAAAAACCCCATAATTTATATCTATCATTCTATCATTTTCATCTATCATTCATATGATTTTCTCGGAACTCAAAACATTTTTTCGATCACTCGTTTACAACGACTTTGGCATTTTCCTAGTCATTTGCTAAGGCCTGGGTTCAACCCCCCTTATTGTCGGGAAAGATTTATTAATTCTGATTGTATTTAAAATGTATAGAACATGTTTTGAAATACAAACAATATTTTTGAACACATTATAGCCAGTACGAAATACGTGTAACGATTGCAAGGTTAAAATCAATCTCTGTATATTATGGTAGCATGATCATGACGTTTAAACCCATATGGTCGTGAAACAGGTCGTCGTGTATGGTTGGATGAGCGTAGCGAGCGAACGAGATTCCTTTACTACACTGGAGAAAAAATCCGGAAAGTTTTTTTTTTCTTCTTTCTGTTTGTATTTTGTGGCCCCCGTTCCACGATTCCGGGTAAAACCCATACTCCGATTGCGATGAATTTTATTGGGGCCTTCGAAATCTCTGAACCCAAAACTGCCATTTTTTAGCGCTCGAAAAATTTTTTTCATGAAAAAACGCAAATTTTACGATTTTTTTCGTTTAAAAAAAAATTTTTTGCTTATAACACCTCATACTTTATACAATGGAATATTTTTTCACGAAACTTAAATTTTTTGAATTATACTTCGTGTGAATTCGAGCGCATCAAAAATTATTTCTCTGAAATTGCAATTTTACAAAGTTTTTATTTTTAAATTTCTCGACTTCTAAAACCCCATCTTTATCCCAATGTAATGATTTTTTCTAAACCGTAATTTTATGAATTTAATATTTCTCGAACCTTGAGCGCAAACAAAAATAATTTTTATGAAAATCACAATTTTTGATTTTTTTTGATTTTTTTAAAATTCTATTGACTTAAACACCTACATACTTTATCTGATTGTAATGAATTTTTTTCCGAACCTTAAATTTTATAAAAAATATATTCGTGTGAAATTTAAGCGCAATCAAAAAAATAATTTTTCACGAAAAACGCAAATTTTTCTTTTTTTTTTTTTTTATTTTCATTTCTTTTCTTATAACACCTACATGCTTTCTCCGATTTTTAAAGATTTTTATCGATCCTTTAATTTTTAAATTAAAATTTTAGTGGAAAATTTTAGCGCAAACAAAAAAAAAAATATGGGAAAATCGGGAATTTTTACGCTTTTTTTGGGGGAAAAATTATGCTCATCCCAACAACGAGCCTGAAAAAGCTTTGCAAAACTTCCCGTCTATGTTTTATGACGTTCTCTATATGGTCATATCAGGTCTTTGTGTAAAGGTAAATTTTTTTATGACGTTGCTCTATATGGTCGTGAATCGGTCGTCGGTATGGTAAATATTCATACGTTGCTCTATTGGTCGTGAAAACAGATCGTCTGTATGTAAAAATTTCATGACGTTCTTATATGGGCGTGAAACAGGTCGTCGTGTATGGTAATTATTCATGACGTTCCCTATATGGGCGGAAACAGGGCTCGGTATGGTAATATGTTCTGACGTTGCTCTATATTCGTGAATCAGGGCGTCGGTAGGTAAAATGTTCATGACGTTGCTAAAAATTGGGGTGAAACAATCGTCTGTATGGTAAAAATGTACATGACGTTTCCTATATGGGGTGAATCAGGTCTCCTGTATGGGGAATATGTTCATGAGTTGCCCAATGGGCGTGATCAGGGCGTCGTTGTGGGAATATTACATGACTTTTCTCATATGGTCGTGAATCAGGTCGTCTGTATGGTTATGTACATGACTTTTCTCATTTGGTCGTGAAACAGGTCTCGTGTTTTTGGGAATTACATGACGTTGCTCTATAGGCGTGATCAGATCGTCTGTTGGGAATATGTACTGGGTTGCCTTTTTGGTCTGATCAGGGCGTCGTGTATGGTAATATTTTCATGCGTTGCTCCAATGGGCGTGAAACAGGTCGTCATGTATGGTAATATGTACATGACGTTGCTCTATATGGTCTGATCAGGTCGCGTGTATGGTAATATTTTTATGACGTTTCTCTTTTATGGTCGGAATCGGGGCGTCGTGTAGGTATAGTTCATTTACTTGCTCTATTGGCGTGAATCAGGGCGTCGTGTTTGGGAATATTTCATGACGTTGCCCTATATGGTCGTGAATCCGGTCTCCCGTATGGTAATATGTTCATGACGTTTTTCCATATGGGGTGAAACAAGGGGGTCGTGTGGGTATTGTACATACGTTGCCCAAAGGTCGTGAATCAGGGCGCGTGTATGTAAAGTTCTGACGTTGCCTATATGGGCCCCGAATCAGGTCGTCGTGTATGGTTTTATGTACATGGTTGCTGTATATGGTGTGAAACAGGTCGTCGTGTATGGGATATGTACTGACGTTGCTTATATGGTCGTAAATCAGGTCGTGTGCGGGGTAATATGTACATACGTTGCTCTATATGGTGGGAAATCGGTTCGTCGGTATAGTAATATTTTCATGAGTTGCTTTTTGGTCGTGATCAGATCGTCGGATGAAATATTTTTCATGACTTTTGCCAAATTTTGGTCGTGAATCAGGTCGTCGTGTATGGTAATATGTACATGACGTTGCTCTATAGGGTTGTCGGAATCAGGCCGGCGTGTATGGTAATATGTACATGACGTTGCTCTATAGGGTCGTAAAATCGGGTCGTCGTGTAGGAAAAATGTTCGACTTTTGCTCTATTGGTCGTGATCAGTCGCGTGTAGGTAACTTACATGACGTTGCTCTATATGGTCGTGAATAGGGTCCTGATGGTAATTTTTTTTTCATGACGTTGCTCCATATGGTCGTGAATCAGGTCGTCGTGTATGGTAATATGTTCATGACGTTGCTCTATATGGTCGTGAATCAGGTCGTCGTGTATGGTAAAATGTTCATGAGCTCTATGGTCGTGAATCAGGTCGTCGTGTATGGGAAGCGTTGTTTTTAAGACCAACACCGAGGCCTGACCACTACTTGCTTGTATTACATCACTACCAAATTTAGATTATGAGGGAATAGGACACAATTTGGCAGTTGGCACATAGCTATTCGCTCAGCCAGGATGAATCCGACGTATATGCAACTCTTTACATAGTTGTTGATAAAGCATGGAAAGCCCGGAAATAGTAGATTTTCAATATCGAATGTTTATCAGCCAGGAATGATCACGAATATGGTCAAAAAAAATTATGTAAAAATAATTTCTTTGAAAAGTGTTATTGTAGAGCCCTATATTTGACACTCACCTAAAAATAAAATTGTAAACAACGATGGTGTTAGTCGGCTGATCGAACAGGAATTTGCTTAAAATGCATGTCCTATATCCTCTTAATATTTTTGCTCGTCTATCCACAGAATTGTCCAACGAAGGCAGAGGCTCGACGAAGCGCAGCGAAGATCGCCCTCATGAACTCCGTCTTCAACGAGCATCCGTCGCGGCGAATATCAGACGACTTTATTGAGAAGGCGGTGGCAGAGGCGAGGGCGTCGTTCAAGTGGTTTGGCCCTGGTTCAGCTCGCCAAACTTTTTTTCGTCTGCATGACACTTTCTGGGATTCCGTGGAGCAGGACTTTTACTTTCTGGGATTTCGTGGAGCAGGAATCCAAATTTCGTATTTAGTGGGGGAAAAGGGCTCCACTTTTGGTATTCCAGAGGGGAAAAGGACTCCACTTTTGGTTTCCCCGTGGGGCAGGACCCCCCTTTTTGGTATTCCCATGGAGACAGACTCACACTTTCCGGGATTCCAGTGGGGACGGCTCCACTTTCTGGTTTCCTGGAGCAGGGCTCACACTTCTTGTATTCCGGGAGACAGGACTCACACTTTCTGGTTTTTCCAGTGGGGACGGACTCACCTTTTTGGATTCCAGTGGGGACAGGACTACCTTTCTGGTATTCCATGGAGCGGACTCCCTTTCTGGTATTCCAGTGAGACGGCATGGCGTCGGGGCAAGGGGGGCATTGCCCCCCCTAAATTTTGCCATGGGGGCATAGGGGGGGGGAGATTTTAGAGTTTTTTAAAAATCAAATTTTTACTCTAATTTTTGGAAATCAACGTCGGATTTCCTGTCCCAATTTTTTTCCAGAAGAAACAACCCCAAAAGTATTAGGCTGGGGTGAAATACCCTGCCTAAAAAAAAAAACAAAAAAATAAAAAAAAAAAAAGGGGAAAAAAAAAAAACCCAGGGGGGAAAAAAAAAAAAAAAAAAGGGGAAAAAAAAAAAGGGAAAAAAAATAAAAAAAAAAGGGAAAAAAAAAAAAAAAAAAAAAAGTAAAATTTTTAAAAAAAGATAAAAAAGCCTCTTGATTTTTTTTTTTAAAAGACGGTCTAGTTTTGCCGTATTTTTTATTTTTTAGCTGGAATTTATTAAAATGGGGTTTTTCCTAAATTTTGGAGTTTTTAGATGCAGAAGTTGGTAAAAAGTTCAGAGTCCCATATTAAAACTCGAAAAAACGGAGTGTTAGTGAATTTGTTTGTGAGAAAAGGGTGGGGTTTTCCCCCAAAATTTAAAGTTTAGCGTGGAGAAGGGTTACATTTTAAAATAGTGAAAGAAGAATAAAATTTCGTACCATAACAGGCTCCATTTTGTATTTTTTGGGAGGAAAACTAATTTTCTGTTTTCCGTAAAAATAATCTTTTTATTAGTGGTGACCTCACATTTTGGATTTTAGTGGACAGGGTTAAAAACTTTCGTATTCCAGTGGGAAAAACACTTCGGTTTAGTAAGGGCCAATAATTTTGGGTTTTCCTGGGGAAGGCCCCTTTCCCGGTTTTCCAGACGGCCAACCCTTTTTTATTTCCAGGGAGACGGGGCCCCCTTTTTGGTATTCCAGTGGAGACAGGACTCACACTTTTCGGTATTCATGGAGAAGGACTCCCTTTTGGTATTCCAGTGGGACAGGATCACACTTTTTTGGGATTCCATGGGGAAAAGGGCTCACCTTTCTGGTTTCCGTGGGACCGAACCCACTTTCTGGTATTCCAGTGGAACGGCTTACACTTTCTGGGATTCCAGTGAGACGGACTCCACTTTTTTGGTATTTTGGGGCAGGACTCACACTTTCTGGTATTCCAGTGGAGACAGGACTCACAATTTCTGTATTTAGTGGGACGGATCCACTTTCTGTATTCCCGTGGGAAGGAAAA
>JAMZAV010010649.1:0-22238 GCA_024449915.1 Sweltsa coloradensis
TTTGGGGTTAAAAAAAAGGGAAAAAGTTTGGAACATTTTTCTGATTTTTGCACGGGAAAAAGCTCGCTTAAAATTTTTTTTTGCACCTTTGGGCTCTTTTTAATTTTTGTGGGCCCAAAACCTTCAAAAAAAACTGACTTTTACTTTGTAAAAAGACTTTGTTAAAACAGAGTCACAAATGTATTTTTCATTAACAAGCTTAAAAATTATTTTTTTAAAATCCAAAACTTTTTTAAAAAGGGGGGGCTCGACTGTATAATTTTTTTCCCATTTTTACTTTTTTTTAATTTGTTTGGAGAATGTAACAAAGGTTGAAAGTTAAACTTTTACAAACTTTTGAGATCTTTCAAAGAATTTACTGTACTGTACAATTTTTTTTCTGAAAATATTTTTTGAGAAAATTTTTTGTTTTTTTTTAATACAAAAACAAATGTAAAACGGGGGCCCATGAAAAGACAAGAGGTTCATAAAACAAATACCGACACTTTCTGCCTACCTCAAATTTTTACCAACCCTCTAAAATATTAAAACTTACATTTCAAACTTTATTTTTCTATTTTATAAAAATTTCCCCTCATGGAGAAAAAATTAATTTATGTTTTCCCAAATGTGGGGGCATGGCAAATTAGATTTGATTTTTATTTTTTGTCTTCAGATCTTTTAAAGGAAAAATAAAACCAAAATTGGACCCATGGACAAGCTTCAATAAAAGATTTAAGAAGTCGTAGATATGCTGTTAGTCGGTAAGAAAAAGAAGAACTGAACTTTTTTGGCTCCCTTTTTTTTTTAAATTTTAGCATAAACTCACGTGAAGAAACCCTTTAAAAACATGACAACATAGCTGGCGATAAAATACAACCCTCCAAAATGGTAGAAAATTTCATCCCCATCATAAAAATATATTGATGGCTTCAAAAAAACCGGGGGCCCCCTGGCGATTGGGGCATTCTGGGGGGGGCGTTTTGCTGTGCATGTACAGTCGGGGAAAAGGGGACAAGCGCGGCTGCACGGGGGTATGGGGGCTCCCCCCCCCTTTAATCGCCCCACAGACGAATTTTTAAAAACTCGGGTTTTTTAGAGTGCATTTGGTGCGTGCACAAAAAATACTAATAAAATTTTTTTTTTTTTAATTTTTAAAAAAATCTGGGGGGAGGGTCGCCCCACCTCCCCCCCCCTGTATCCGCCACTGCACGGGGGGCCCCCCATACTGTATTTTTGTGTACCAAAGATGTTATTTTCATATCGATATTGGAGCCTTTTCCTGTTTTTGTATAAATCTACTACAATTAATACTAATAATGTGCAAAAAAACAATTAATAAATGCATCAGCAAACTTAAAAAACCCAAATTTCCCCTAGTGTCCCTCATGGCAGTGTTAGCAACTGTAGTACTTGGGTAACTTTGGTTTTGGTACTGTGCGCGAGTACCTGTTTTTCCTCCCTAAATAGACAATTAAAAAACAAACTATTTTGTTGATAATTTCTTTGACATTTGTCATTTTAAAAAAAATGGTAAGTATGAAAAAAGAGAATCCCGGGGAAATTTAAATTTTTCTGTACTTGGTCAAAGGCCTCATTTACAGCTCACCCAGTGTAACTTCATTTTGCGCTTTTCAGCCCACTGAAGAGAAGGGAAAATTTAGTGACCCGCTAAAACACAATTTGTATTTGGAGCGATTTATTGATTTCCTTCGGGGAAATCCCTTTCAAATTGTTTGTATTTTTAATATTTTGTTGGTTCTTAGGTTTGTAAAAATTTTCACCTGGTACCCTTTATTCTTTTTGTTTGGTTGCCAGGCTTTGCCACCAAAAGATAATTCCTCTCTCCCCCAAAATGTAAATAAAAAGTGTTCTATTTCCAAAATATTATTTTTGATTTCGCTTTTGTAACTCAAATTTTAAACCCTATAATTTGCTAAACTGAAAATAATTAAACATCTTGTATGGCCCCCTCTTTTTGTTCTACCCAACAAACCCGACCGATTCGATTCTCAATCCCCTTCAAATCACCAATCTGCCAATTTCTGACAATTTCTAATTGTATATAAAATACCAACTAAGACTCTGGGTTGTGCCTAACCCCTTATTACAAAATCTTGCATTGCTTTGGGAATTTTTTTATACTTAGTAATTTAAATTTGGTCTCTTCTTTTTATAGGTTCAGTCACTACAAAAATAGAATTTTTATTACGTAGGGGCCTCGTTATTCGGGGCCCCCCTTATTCGGGTTTTGGATAATTCGGGCCGGGCCGAAAAAAAATTATTTAAAAATAATTAAATGAAAGGTACTCGAGTCTTGACGCTAGCCGTGCATTATGGAGCGAGTAGAACGCCGCAGGCCCACAGCTGACTGAGTGCTGTCTGTACCGCTCGAGCGAGACGAGGCTAGCCGGCCGGCAGACTCCCCTCCCTACAACCCCGCCCACCAACGCGCCCTTACAATGACCGAGCATCTACAGACGGCCTTGCTAGTGCATTGCCCCAGCATTCTTCAGTACAGTCACATCCCCTATCTGTGGTAGTGTGTTTCGTAACTCGTGTTGTTTTTATTACGCGCAGTGCAGTGCAGTGCTATGTGTGAACAATGGATAAGGCAAAACGACGTAAATATAAAAGTGTTTGTAAACACGTCACGTCAGTAAGTAAGAAATGGTACTGCTATCTTTGATGACCCATACTCAAGAACCACGACTATTTTTTTACGTAATAAAACTTCATATCTCATTGGGACAAATCTTTGTTTTGTTTATTTTACAGTGATAACTCAATCTCCAATTCACCCTGCTTACACTCCTCTCTCTCTCTCTGCCTCACGCGCGCTCTCGCTGTTTCTCTCGACACATGCTACGTTCACAATCTCTTGAGCTCTTCCTCTCCCTGTCTCTCTGCCGCATGCGCGCTCTCACTCTCTCTCTCGTGCATGCAGCCAGCCACAAGGTCGTGAGCACGGGGCCATAAAGAGAATATCTCTCAGTCGTAATCGTGCTCACTCTCATTCTCTCGATGTATGCAGCCAGCCACAAGGTCGAGCTGGTCTGTTCTTATCGCTTTTAAAGCCATAAAGAGAAGTATTTATGACAGCGGAAGGATCACAAATGATACACTAACCATTAATGTATCAAAATACGCGATAAAAAACTTTTTTCCGTCTAATCCGGGTTTTCACTAATCCGGGCTATACCCGGACACAATTAGCCCGAATTAGCGGGCTGTACTGTACTTAACAATCTTGGGCAAGGGGTCTAAGACAGAGAAGAAAAGAGGTGTAACATTCTTATGATACTAGTATTGTATTGTACATACTTGTTTAACTGAAATCTCATGCCTCTAGGTGACAGCACAACTGCTGATCTGGCTCAAAGTTCATGTAACTGTTCAGTGCACAAGAAAGGATCAAGACGAAAGGAGTGTTTCTTGGCAAAATGAGCAACAAGAGTGAACATGAGGTATGGTCCCAGAGATCAACGTTTCATTTGAGAATGACATTTAATGAATATTTCAAATGTGATGCAACAATTTCCCCTTCTTTGTAGATTCATGCTGAAACAATGAACATTATGAAGAAAATTATTACATTGATACAAATGTTCACACTTTCTCAATTTGGCTGTGGGAGTGAGCATTTTAGGAGAAATACATTGAAGAAACTATGAAAGCAAATCATTGGGGTAAGTGTGGTATGAACTTGTTTATATAGGTTAAGGTAGGGTAAATATTTTCTTCCAATCTAAAAACTCTAACTAAACTGTACATTTACCTTAGGTGACCATTTAAGAAATGGGTACTGTACCTAGGTACTAACTGTTGGAAGAATTGTCTAGATCCCTTGGTTTGGAGAGGTTACAGGCGATATTTTCTATGTAGTCTACCTTTCTTTCAGATAATGCAACTTTTTGCCATTTCATACCAGCATCAAGCACTGAAAATCAGTCCAATGGCTGAGTGGGTAGATTCTAAATTCTAAATTCTAAATTAAAATATGTCTGGTTTATTATGTTTGATATTTTAACTGTTGTGATAATACGCACACGCAGCATGGGAACTCAGTTCTGTCCATTGGCCATCTGTGCTAGCATAGGGCTTGTGCATTATGAGTAATGATGTAATCATTCCATAGTTTGCAGCACTAGGTGTAGGTATACTAATTCAAACCTTTTATCTCTCTTGTAAATTAAAAAAAAGCATATTTGTACCTACACTTACATAGGGTGCCCAGATCCAGATTTACAAACCAAAAAAGCGGAATGCATAGTGACGGCTGTAGCTCGGGTCTGGGGCTAAGCCCCAGCCGCTAGAGGTCCTTTCTCCAGACAGCTCGAGGGATTACTGTTTTGTTTATGAAGGATATATATATATATATATATATATATATATATATATATATATATATATATATATATTAATGAACTAGGTTTTTCGGTTATAATGCCACGTTTATTCACATTAGGCCAACGTTTCGATGAAATTTCACTCATCTTTCTTCAGGGCCAATACAAATTAATATATAAAAAACGAAAACTACATTACATTGATAAATTCAGAACAAAACTGGGAAAACAAAATACAACAAAATATAAACAATAGAAATCACTGCACATATGGCAAATTAAAACAACTCAAAGAATCACTGCAAAGCTTGACGTTGCAAAGAAAGAAGAAAGTCACTACATGTCCTTCATATTGCTTTTCGTCATGGATCTTGTCACTCTGACTGTCGATGTATTTACTTGCAACAGATCATCTGCAGGAACTAACTGGGGCGTTGGTTGTTGGTCCATTGGTTTTCATTGGCTGTACATGTATCCCTGAAATTGCAGGTTTCCACGTTACAGATAAACGTTGGCTATCTTGCTGTTTATTTAGACTGTGAGATCGTTTATTAATCTCAATGGCTTCCCGTAACATTCTAGGAAGAAACTCCTCAACGGTGGCAATGGGTTTCATGCCAGCAAAGTCGATAACATGACCACTTTCTTTAGAATGTTGAGCAAGGACTGATGTTTTATCCATGTGCTCAACAGCTAGCCTGTGTTCCTGTTTTCGTTGAAACATGTTTCTTCCTGTTTGACCCACATAGCATTTGTCACAATTCCCACACGGAATTTCATACACGCCACTACCTTCTAGGTGAATGTGGTCCTTACTGCTTCTTAACAACTCTCCTATCTTTCTGTCAGTGTTAAAGACTGTTTTGATGTTTTGTTAGCAAGAATTTTTCCTATGCGGTCTGTTACTCCTTTGACATATGGCAAATATGCAGTTGCAAATCGTTCTTCTTTTTCTGTATCTAAATCTTTTTCAGAGTTAGTTTTCTTGCTAAACAAAACATCAAAACAGTCTTTAACACTGACAGAAAGATAGGAGAGTTGTTAAGAAGCAGTAAGGACCACATTCACCTAGAAGGTAGTGGCGTGTATGAAATTCCGTGTGGGAATTGTGACAAATGCTATGTGGGTCAAACAGGAAGAAGCATGTTTCAACTAAAACAGGAACACAGGCTAGCTGTTGAGCACATGGATAAAACATCAGTCCTTGCTCAACATTCTAAAGAAAGTGGTCATGTTATCGACTTTGCTGGCATGAAACCCATTGCCACCGTTGAGGAGTTTCTTTCCTAGAATGTTACGGGAAGCCATTGAGATTAATAAACGATCTCACAGTCTAAATAAACAGCAAGATAGCCAACGTTTATCTGTAACGTGGAAACCTGCAATTTCAGGGATACATGTACAGCCACATAGGCTGGCTGTGAAACCAATGGACCAACAACCAACGCCCCAGTTAGTTCCTGCAGATGATCTGTTGCAAGTAAATACATCGACAGTCAGAGTGACAAGATCCATGACGAAAAGCAATATGAAGGACATGTAGTGACTTTCTTCTTTCTTTGCAACGTCAAGCTTTGCAGTGATTCTTTGAGTTGTTTTAATTTGCCATATGTGCAGTGATTTCTATTGTTTATATTTTGTTGTATTTTGTTTTCCCAGTTTTGTTCTGAATTTATCAATGTAATGTAGTTTTCGTTTTTTATATATTAATTTGTATTGGCCCTGAAGAAGATGAGTGAAATTTCATCGAAACGTTGGCCTAATGTGAATAAACGTGGCATTATAACCGAAAAACCTAGTTCATTAATTCATATCGGCCACGAAAATATCCAAAAACATATATATATATATATATATATATATACATTAGTGGTCTAGATGGTTGGAATATGGGTTGGAGGGGGTGAGGAGGAGGGGGCAACAATAAGAAATGTTACACTTTTGAAGTCGTCTTGAATATTTTTTATTGTTCAGCAAGATCATTGACTTAAGGTGTCACAGGCGTTAAGCATAATCTTGCAGATGAAACGGACATGGGTGAGGGGATTGCGGGAGAGACGTGTTGGAGGAGGGCCTCAGAAGTTCCGCTCAAAATATTTTTAATTTGTCCCTCCAATAGCGAGCCGTATATTTACGACGAGGCAGTGGGATCTGTTTGTACTGCAGAAAGGTTTGAGAGGACGCGAGATGCGCTCACACATTGCCCAAGGTCGCACTGAGATCAAATATCACCATTCACGAGCTGGCGTAAAATGACGTGTCGTCCGTCAAGTATAAGAAGTGTTTTACATTCACATAATGTTTTGTATTGAGTGTTACGAACCCATCACATAATGAGAGGAAAACCAAAATAATTAAATTAATATTTAGTTTTTGTCTCTATGCAATGATCATTATTCTATTGAATGAGGGATTGCAATAAAGAACATTACGCAACATTTGAAATAGTTTAATGTTATTATTATTCTGAATACAGGCTAGACCATCAACATAAAAATTATTGTCAGTAAAATGTGACGCGACTTGGGTTCAAGTCCAGAACAATCTGGTCACAGGATACACACCACTCAACTGCTATAACCTAGACCCGGGTAAGATCCCCGGTCAGGACACAAGTTTTATAGTCTATTATTGCTATCACTGCATTATTATAATATGCTAGCATACGATACTACAATAATAATCAGTACTACAGTAATAATAATCAGGACAGGTTGTGACGGGATTCAGAACCCGAGACCTCCCGAATCAGTCAAGCCATTGAGCCAACACTTGTCAGTATATTACATGCATTGGCGTAACTTGCCCTTATTTTCGCGGAGGCGAACATTGTTGTATCCTCCAAAGATCAATGGTCAGCACAACTAGTGAAAGGGTAAGGGGTGAAGTGGTACAGTGATAGTCAGTGGTATCATCCAAAAATAATTTATGGGTATACGCTCTTTCCTGGGTAACGAGCACGTTTTGGGAACAATGGGGGGTCTGAGGGGGGGTTGGCCCCCCAGTTGATACGGGTGCGAAACGCACAGCCCCGGCAAAATTTTGATTCTAAGTGTGATAGGAGTATTTTGACAATTTTGTTTTACAAAAACCTTAACAAATATATGAAAAAATTGCAAAATAAGAAAAATGTATCAACATTTATATAATATCTAAGAAAATAATTAATTTCAAATAAAAGTTGCGCTCCCCCTCGCCCCCCTCTGACCAAATTCGCCCTCCGTAGTTACGCCACTGATTATATGTAAGTAGTGTATAAAGACAAACAGTTTAGGTACTTCACAGTCACGCAGCACAAAGCACATCTTTTATACTGCTTTCATTACCGTGTTATAACCTTAAATTTATATGTGCATCGTTGCTAGCACTCAAGCCATAAGTCATCGTATTACTAGCATTCGCTAAGAACTAGGGATCGACATCCAACATCAAGTCAAATACTCGTTTACGTAATCAACTGACCTCTGCTAAGAACGATGACTCTAACCCACGATCAGAAGTTCTAACTTACGTATATGCCTACAGCTTGTGATGAATCAATGAACATGTTTTTAACTGCAATTGGTTAAGAGATGCCTCTAACCACCGTGAAGATGCTCAGTACTTTTTAGTTTACGAAACGATTCCAATGTTACAGATTGTGATGAAATCAATTTGAAAAACAGTTTACTTTACATACATTGGGTTGTAGATAGGGTGGCCTATGTGTCGCGTGAGTGTGTCACGCTGCGTTTTTGTTACGACGTCCAGTGTGTGTGTTCAGTTTCGCGAACAAATGACCAGGACATTGCATGCGATTGTGTTGTGGAGGGTAGCGGGGTGGGGGGGGGGGGGGGGGGGGGGGGGGGGGGGGGGTGGTGGGGGGGATTGGTCCAGGTGGTGGGGGAGGCGGGTGGGTCGGAGGGGGGGGGAGGGGGGGAGTGGGGGTGGGGTGGTGGGGGGGGGGGGGGGGGGGGGGGAGGGGCGATGTGTTAGTGAAAAGTGAATCAAGGTCAAAGCAAAACATTTTAGTTTCAGAGTGTTAGTATTATTTTTTGTTGAAGTTCAACCCGTTCGGCCCAAAATCGCTGGCCAATTGAAATTGTGGGATTGTCGATGCTTACTATCATCCCTTTTTACCAATATTTTCTCCAGAAATTATTTTGGTACTCAAACAATGAATGTGTGGCCATGTAAAACAGACCACCCCACTCAAGACACCAAAATTTGAGCCCAAGCATTCATTAAAAACATTATTAGATATCAAGTAAATGTATACTTTTTTTACTGATACACACATGTAACAAATCAATCCTAAGTGATCATTTTACCTCCCCTTCCCCAAATCAGCTAGAGATTCAGTGGCCCTTGCACTAAAAAGGTATAATACGGTTTATAATATCGAACTATTGTGTATTATCACCTGAATAAATAATGGGATTGCTCAGTTTTAAGTTGCAACAGATTGTTTTATTTATTTGGAGAAAGGGCGCGTCAACCGTTAGGGCATAACTCATAACACATGATTTTGAAACTTTGTTTTGTTTTTGTAGTAGGTAGTATAGTAGTAGTGTTTTTCAGTGGCGTATCCAAGGGGGCGAGGGGGGGTTATGGGTTATGGGGTTGAAGCCCCCCCCCATGCCCCCCCAAAAAAACAAAAACGAGTGTGATCGATTGAAGAAAAATATAAGGAGGGAGCAACCTAACTATGATATTAACATAGGTAATTACAATTACTTACAAAGTCAGACTTCGCACAATAAGAAATTTTATGATTCTCATAGCACTTTAGGTATGTATTGACTCTACAACGTGTTTAGAGGCGTTGAAAATGTCAAATACGAGAAAAAATTCGAAAAGGCCTCCGGCGGCTGGGGCTTCGCACCAGACCCCGTCCCTGTTTGGCATATTGACAACCCCCCCCCCCCCCCCCATGGACATTCCTGGATACACCACTAGTGTTCTTTATTCATTAGCACTAGTTGCTATTTTCATAGTCAATACAAATATGGTAGGCCTACATCAAGATACTATGGATGAAATGCAAGCTGACAAAATATTAATCTAACAAGCTACAATAATTAATGTTCCAATACCCAACCACGCACACAAGTCACGACATTTTAAATACTTGTGAAATTTGCGTATTTAATTTTAAAATGTGTAATATTTTTTTAGTATTTGAAAGCAAATGTTTATTTTCCAAAATTTTCCTTGGTAGGTATCATGTTTTTATAAGGTTTAAATAAGTTAATTTTATTGTAAATAGATTTTTCCTAATTTTATGCAGATATGACAATTGTGGACTAAGTAAGTTCCAGCTGAACTGCGGGAAGACAGCATTACGCAGATATAATATATTATTATTATATAAACACCTGTGTAACCGATTTGTTTCCATATTTTTACATTGTCTGTCTGTTTGTTCCAGATCGGTATTTATCTCTTTATTGTACTACTTTCTTTACTGCACACTAATGATTCTCGTTTTATAGTCAGAAGATTTCATCGTAGTAACTAGTAACCGTTTAAAACTTTGCTTCGGAAATTATATGAACCTTTTCCGCCATCAGGTAACTCAGGTCATTCAACACCCAAAAATATAATTATCAAAAACATGTCAAAGCAAAGATAATAGCTAAGATAGAGCAAGTTTGAAAGACAAAAATATCATTTGAAGTTGATAAAGTAATCTTATAAATTTTCTAATGACGATGACGTGGCAAATCTACAGAAAGTGTCGTCGATCCGCTATTTATGTCATCCGTTTATTGTTAGGTACTTGCATGGCACAATAAACAATATTCACAAATAACAATGATGCGTGATTGGATAACACGTAAAAAAAAGTAAAGACTTGTCACGCATACGTTGTCGGAGCCCAGCTTCACACACGATGCATGGCCTTGAGAATAATATCTTACTATTGCAAGAGAAATGCTTGCCTGCTGGAGGGGGGGGGACAGCTGTGGACTAATTTATTGCCTTACCACGTCGTTTCTTGAAAGGCACAAACAAAACCTAGATTGATATCTTTCATGTGTAATGAGGATATGCCCATGCGAATACAGTTTGTACAATGATCGGCTTTAGATTTTCTTACGTGAATATACCTTTAACGTTCTGATTTTTTTGGGTGTAGTGCCCACAATGTTCACCATTTGTATTTGATTATATCGACACTTAACTATCACACCCCAATAATAAAATATAACTACCAATAGACCGAATTCATGACGCCGTCTCCAATGCTCATTTGGTAAGAGCATCCGCCCCGATCGCCCGGACAGCGGGAGACCGGCCGGGGTTCTATTCCCAGTGGAGACAATTTTAATGCAATATATTTAAGATATTTCGTATTGACAGTCGTGTAAATTAAACACAGAACGACTCCAAACTGGAACACTATTTTTACTTTCCATTTTTAAATGGCCTTGCGCAATTGAGTCCGAGTATTTTGTGACGTGGATACTCCAGCTCGCGCAAAAAGAAAACGCGCGGATAGAACCGAATGATCCGGGTTCGACTCCAAAACGAGTAATTTTTAAATTTAATTCTTTGTCTGTTATAATTTGACACGTATCATATACTAGGCTAACAAAGATTGCGTTCCGTTACATGCTATAAAGTAAATATGTTTTCACATCATGTGCGAGGCGTAATCCTAATATGAACTGATGACCGTTGCAGATCATACTATAATTTAGCATTTTCCATCGAATTTATATCGTATGCACGATTATGATTATGCTGTGTACGTTTCTTATTGGGCTCAGCGTGAAAAATAAAATGGTTGATTCAAGCTTAACAGCTTACACAAATAACATAATGTCTTACTGTTGCCGTGTTCATAGCAAACAGTAAACATGTATTATGCATTGATTGGTGTTCTGCATAAGCTGAACAGATTTACTCTGTGGCCAATAAAATTGTTATTTCGAACATAAATAACAATTCTGTCACTAAAAAAGTCGCATCGCCAAGTGCGCCACTTGCTGGGGCTGAAAAGGCCTAAAATAGCGGCAAACATGCATTCGTAGTTCAGTAGTTTACGGTAACTACTCACACGATTTTGGTATTTTTTTTTATTTTGAAGATAAATGTTGAAATTAGGACTTGTGTGATGTACATTTTCCATAAAAGTTTTGTAATTTTTTTATAAAGCTCTAAAGGAAGGTAAATTTTCAAAATATTGTCCAAGTCTGCAATTTTTTATAAGCCCATTTTATATACAATTTTGAAAATCGACATCACACAAGTCCTAGTAAATTTTATCATGAAAAGAGTAAAAAAAAAATTATGCCGATATGACAATTGTGGGCCGAGTTCCAACTGAAATGCGGGGACACTGCATCGCGCCGATATTATAGCTACTCCTGTGCAGCCTTAAGTCTAATGTCTACTACTTCTACTCTTCTATGTTCTAAGGCCTATTAGTATTATTTATTTATGGACATGGATGTATCGTAATCATCTGCACCCTCCCACTCGTCTACGTGCCAGCAGTGAGCTTCCAGCCAGTTACTTACCTCTCACTCATTACATAGTATTACATTTTTTATATTTATCTGATCCGCGGATAAGGTCAAGTAGGTTGACATTTTTCAGCAGGAGGTCATGAAATGCAATACATGTTACCTCACTGAAGTGAGTTTTGAGAATCATCATAGATTTTATTGTGGATAGATCTAGACGATTCTTCTCGTCACTCCACATGGTGTTCATTACGGAAAACACACGCTCGACGGCCGCATCCGTTCCGGGCAAAGCGAGTGAAAATTCAACAGTTTGCTTTTTATTTGCACATGGAATATGTTCACTCTTGAAATGTTCTAAGACTGCAATCCATCGATCAGCGACTGGCACTTTTATAGTGTTCAAAGGGTTGTCTTAGGTTTGATGTTGTTCACTAACAAATTACGAGACGCGTGTAAATTCATTGAAAAGCTGCCCTTCGTCAAGAATAAAGTTATTTTTTTTTTATTTTTGATTAAGTCAAAGGAACCTTTAACATCTTTCCAAATGAGTTCTCTTCTCAGACTAACTGTCCATGCCATGGTTTGAAAATCTTGAAAGCTGCTAGCCCATTCATGCACATAATTATTAACAGTGTCAATTCTGTCAATTGTCATTTTTTTTTTGTCATTAATCCATTTGCCTGCTAGTCTCTAAGCAGGATTCTCTCCTCTTTTGTATTGAAATGCAGCACTTTTCTAGCTTCAATTTTCTTGATTAAAGAGTCTAGGCCTTCTTTCACTTCGGCCGCCGATATATCTTGCCATTCCAAGCCTTTCTTTAAGTAATGAGCATTTGTCTTCGAAGAAACGTTTAATTTTTGTTGGGCACTTATTAATTGAGCCAAAGTACGATTTTAGTCCATAAAAAACTTCAGTTAACCTTTCAATTGCGGGCAAAAGGAACAACCATCGTGTTTTGCTGTGGCCAAGTACACGCTGGTATTCCACGTCAACAAATAGTTGTGTGTGTATATATATATATATGGAAGTGTTGATAAATTTTACTGACAATACTTTGTTTATCAACCGGCAAACAATCACATGCAGTCTGCACCCCATTGTGTACAATGTGGGCCGCACAACCTATTCCAATGATGTCACATTGCGTTCTGTTCCGAAGTCTCTCGTAAATATTGTTCTTGCATCGTCGTTTTGCGCCACCAAATGTCGTATTTGTGTTGTCAGCAGAGAAAGAAACAAGCTTTTCCATCAGTTTGGTATCCTCTAAAACTCTCATGATATGGTCCGTCATTATTTCCAAAGTTTCCCCAGGCAGGTTGGTAAACTCGAGAATTTTTATCTTCACCCCCTCTTCAGGAACGAAATACCTTGCCAGTACTGGAACAATCTTCAGATCTTTATGATTTGATGCGTCAACCATAATAGGAATAAACTTTGCAGTTTTGAGCTCACTTGCAATTTGTCTTTCAGCAAAAGGTGTCAAAACATTCACAGTTATCGCTTTTACTTCAGTTTGTCCACAAGAGAACTTCTGTGCATGCAGCTTTTTTACTATCTGCGACATGCAATCCATAGATCTAAAGCTGTGATCAAGGTGCGCGGAAGCGCCAAGCCACGCGTGGCTCCGCTTCCACTAGCGCCTATTACCGCACGCCTACATTAGCACTTAACACGGTGTCGCCGACGCGGAACCATGTGAGATAAAAACCTGCAACTCGCTTCAATCGATGGGCTTTTACTATGAGATAACCCATTTCAAGTTTCATCCCGATCTGATGATGCATCTAGAAGTTATTGAGATGTCAAGATCGTTCGAAATAACTTTCTTCTTGGGCTGGCTGGCTGGCTGACAAATTATGTATCAGTTTGTGGGCTCTCAATGGATAATGTTAGAGAAGCCAAAATTTGCACCGATGTCAGTCATCTCAGTGGCCATGTGCTTGACAAACGGTAATTGGATTAGATGACCGGAAGCTTAGATAATGCAAAAAAACAAATATTTTATTTATAACTGCAATGCTCAAACCTTTTAATTATCAATGAGTGAGATTTTATTTTGAATCATTGTAAATAAAGTAATTTCCTCTACTTGGATGCTAACATCCATACCGTGTACGTTCTAAAAAAATTATTGATATACCATACAAAAATGCAAAAACTTGCAAAAAAGGGGCCAAGCGAAAACGAGGAAGATACAGTGGCTCAACTGCATAAAGTGGTGAGATCTAGAAGTGTGGCCAAGCCCATTATTTTGTTTATAATAATAAATATATTTAATAATTATATAATAATTAATAAATTAATAATATATCAATATCCATATTATTATCTAACTTTAATTACAAATAAATATATTAACAAAAATAACATAAACATTAATATATTTATTGAAACATTTACATGTGGAAATATCAAATTAACAGACGCCATTCAAAATTAAAAGCTTGGTCGATGGATTTGGATTGGTTATGTTTTGGTTAGTCAGTAACGACAACCAAGTTAAAAATTCATCGACCAAGCTTTTAATTTTGAATGGCGTCTGTTAATTTTGATATTTCCACATGTAAATGTTTCAATACATTTATTAAATGTTTATGTTATTTTTTGTTTCTATATTTATTTCATAATCATAGGTAGATAATAATATGGATATTGATGTATTATTAATTTATTATATAATTAATAAATATATTTATTATTTTAAACAAAATAATGGGCTTGGCCACACTTCTAGATCTCACCACTTTATGCAGTTGAGCCACTTGTATCTTCCTCGTTTTCGGCTTGGCCCCTTTTTTGCAAGTTTTTGCATTTTTGTATGGTATTATGTTTTACTGTATGGAATGCAAGTGTTCCTTCTTCTGCCGCAAGTGCCTTTTCCATATCTCCCAGTTGTTTTCTTACAAAGAATACCTTTATCTTTGTAGATGTGGAACGTGCTAGCAATGCTTCTCAATGTTTTTGTCTCTTTGCATGTTTTTCTATGTCATGTCGTCCACAGTGGTCTAGAAAATGTTGCTTTGCAGATCGTACAAAACATTTTGTCATTATCAGTCTTGTGTTGAACAAGGTAAGGAAAGTCCTTCCTTACATCGTCATGTAAAACACACTTACGTTTAGGCGGCGGCACTTCACACACGACAATGTCAATACGAGACGAAACAAACACTGACTAGAAATCAAAATTGGAGTTCCCCAGGGTCAATTCTGGGGCCAACCTTCTTTAACGTGCAAATTAATGACATGCCACAATCAACTATAAATGGGCAGGTGATACTGTATGCAGATGACTCAACTGCCCTTCTAGCAGACACAGATCTCTCACAACTAGAAATTAATGGTTTCATATCTTTCAGTGAAATTGCTCAATGGCTGAAGCCAAATAATCTGATACTAAATATAAAAAAAACTAACTGTATGATCTTTCAGACTGGAAAAAACCATGAATCAGCATTATATAAACATATGTACTGGAAATGGAGCAGGTATAGAACAAGTAGAATCTACTGAAACTCTTGGAATACACTTAGATGAATATTTGACTTGGGATGTGCACATTGACCATCTTGCAAGAAAAATAAGCTCAAGTCTATATGTATTCAGAAAATTAAGAGTGTATAAAGATCAAGGACTTTTAAAAACAGTTTATTACTCACTGATTGAAACATATCTAAGTTACGCAATAATCGTGTGGGGGAATTCTTCAAAGAAAAACACAGATAGACTCTTTGTCCTGCAAAGAGGGCGGTACGAATGATAGCTAATCTTAAATCAGAGAATCCTGTCGGGGCATTTTAAAAAACTAAATATAATGACATTACCAAGCTTGTATATGTACAAAACATACTATACCTCAAGCTACACAAACAGACACACTAAAAAACAATAATGTTTCATAAGCACAATACAAGAGGAGAAAGGACATGTATATGCCACCTCATAATCTATCAATGTACGAAAAAGGGCCAACCTATGCGGGAATAGTACTATATAATAGGCTGCCAGATAATGTCAAGGATATTAACTTGGTGGAGGATTTTAAGGACAGTTAAAGAAGTTTTTTATAGATCAGGAATTCTATACAGTGGATGAATACCTAAAATCCCAAGAAAGTAGGTCTATAACATGTTGAGACATCTGTTATGTGTATTTATATTGTAAATAATCTATAAATGTTAGTTGTTAGACTTTATCACTTTTAATGTATTGACATGCACCATGTGAATTAAGAAGGTTATACTATGGAGGAATGGACAGTATCTATTGATGGATGTAACCTCTGAAGTCAGTTGATATTGGGCAGCAATCAAGAATGTTATTCTTGATTGTGTGTCTTGACTGTGTTTGTAGGAATATTATGGTATCTGTTGATGGATGTAGTGTTTCAATTAAGTTGATATTGTATAGCTACTAAGTACAATTATGTACTGTACTGTTACTTAAACTGTAATGTTATTTTTAACTTTTATATTTTACAAATGTATTGACGTGCATTACACAATCAGAAATTGTAATATGATGCAAGACTAAATAAATAAATAAATAAAAAAACACTTGTCGGTGGCAGCGGGTAGTGGCCGTGACATTGTTTACAATTATGACAAAGGAGAGTGCCAGCGAGCTCTTGCTGACAGTGGGCCGGTTGGGATGCGAGAGGTAGTAAGCGCAAAGTTTGAATAATGCAAAATCTGAGATTTTACATTTTCAAAAAAAGCAGGACAAAAGTGCGTCCCTACGGGTAGTGTGGCGGAACACGGGACACACAGCTAAAAATCGATACTGTCCTGCTGTCTGTGCACCCTACACTTAAAAAGCATTGGTTCCTACGACAGCGCTGCTAGTGGGCAATTCAACACTAGCTCCGAACAGGCCCTTTAAGACTAGAATGATTGTGATTATTGAAATGCTTCCGTTTAACCCCTTACTTGTTCATGCCATATATGCGCTCACGCTAAATGGCGTCTGTATTGTGCATGCCGTAAACATGCGTGCCATAACACACTCTACTTTGTATGTATGTGCAGCGTATTATTGCCAGCAGCATTCAGTTAAGCTAGCGAAAGAGAGGTCTTCATTCTAGTGATGTTTTTTGTTATGTTGGAAATAATTGATTTTTTTAGGCTACCCTAACGCAAATAGCAGCCTGTTGCTTCATCTGTGCATGTGGCATCGCGCAAGGATTGTTTATCTGTTGAGAACATCTCGGTTATTTTAGATTTAGATAGTTTATGGGTGAATTGAGTGATTTAATTCTTTCATTAATTATTAATTACAGTGATGACAACAATTTTTATTAAGATACTTGCAAAATTGATTCTTCTGTCGAATATAGCTATATGTGGTGATACTTTCAACTCTGGGTATTTTCTTAATACACAAGGAAAGAACAAGCAAGAATTTTCAGATATCCTCTTCAAGTTACATGAACCAAAAATTTCTTGATTTCATTAAGATGGCATTGTGGAGTAGACTTCAAAACTGGTTCCAGCTCTCTGGCTGGAAATTAATAATCTGTATCAACTATCAAGGCATTGATGGATGTTAATTGGCCGTTTAAAAGCCATTATTAGAGGTCCATGAAAATGGTTTTATTTCATATTGAATTTCGCTTTCTAAATTTGAGATTTCGATGTCAACGGGTTAAAACTGTATTTTGGCGGTTTTATTCATACTAACCCATTTTTTATGCATGTAATTATTCGTTGCATTGACGACTTGCATAATATGATATATGCACAAGTTTAGGTTCCATCGTCTTTTGCGAATTACATGGATCTCTAGCCATTAGAGGAGGGGGTGGGATGTCCCTATATTTTATGCTCTGTGAAAATCTGTGGATGAATAAAAACAAAACTTAAAACTTTATGTAGAACTACCACTCATCTCATTAAAAAAACTATTTCTCTATATGGTATACTATTATTTTTCAATATGGTACAAACCTATTGTCCAAAAAATGAATAAATCCAGTCCAACAAACATCCACCTTGTAACCTGATGGTATAAGTCAAGTGCAATGAAGCAATGCAGGTGAGGACATACACATTTGTTATGCTCCAATATCCCTTTGCATTGTTGGACAGTATACAGCCGTTGTATTGTATTGTATTTATTAGCAGCTGTGGGCTTACATGGGATGCATAATAACATAAGCAATGTCAGCCATGCTAATATGTTTCTTTGTTTAGGGATCTGAGAGCTGAACTGGAGATCTCTGTCAACTGTGTACTACAGTTGAGTTCCCAATGCCAGGCTGCTACCGACAGTGATTACATGTCTGACTCGGAAGACTCGCCCGTTATTCTCTGCAATGCTAAGATAACCACAGCTGTAAGGAAGCAGTTAGCCATTAGCATCAAGAATCTCATGCACCATGGACTGGAACCTGTAAGTTGCTGGCATTTCCATCAAAATAGGAACACACATCTTTTTAACCTTCTAGTTGTCATTGAAAAAGTAATTTTAACTCTGAGTTCATATTGTTTGGCTATTTATTTAGAAGGATGTGAAGCTATGCAAAAGTAAGAATCAATTATATGGCCAACATAGTTTAAAATTTAAAATTTTGGGGGAATTAATGATAAATGTTTCAATCTTTGAAGTTTATTTTCAATCTTCAAAACTAAATTTCAGACAGTTAAGAGGATGGGATAGTCGCGAAATTAAAACCACACAAAATTACAGTTTTTTCGTGATATCTCGAGAACGATGCAAAATATCTAAAAACTGATTCTAGACCGAATTGCGGTTTTGTTAGAACAATATAATGCAAGAAAATATATTCAAATACAATAATTGGTGCGGTTTGTATTTAAGATATGCATTTAATTAATTAAATTCCTAATAAAAACTCAATTACCATCACATGACAATATTTTTTCTTGCATTATATTTTTCTAACAAAACTACAATTTGGTCTAGAATAAGTTTTTAGATATTTTGCATCGTTCTCGAGATATCACGAAACAACTGTAATTTTGCGTGGTTTTAATTTTGCGACTATCCCATTCTCTTAATGAGGGGTCTCTTTGAACAAATGACTGAATAGGAACAGATCATTATATTTACTCGATTATAGACCGCCATGGAGTAATGGTCCCACCCCTAGTGTGACCACTCCAATTTTAAGTAGTATCTCATTAATAAGCGTACTATTAAATATGGCTTTGCATAATGGCCACACCCCACTAATGTATCATTTTATTTTTAAATATAGCCCTATATCTGAGGCCTATATTCACAATATGGTAAATAATGAAAGTCAGATAATCATGCATATTGAATCCATCATCGGCATTCTGTACGTTTTTCAATAATCTTAATCAAAATTAGTATTTCTATTGTACATATTATTAAATTCATAACCTGTAAGTAAGTGATTTCTACAACTGTTACTTTACATTATTTACTAATGCCTCAATGAAGGATTGAAGTTAACACATTATTTGTTCCCAGGTAACACAGACTGTGAGTGTGGCTCCATTTATTGGCTGTTTTTCACAATTAAATGCGAGAGAGGAAACTTTAATGCATCCATGGGAGTTGGTTCTAAGGTATTATGAAATGAAGAATGGCGAGAGATATAACTCTACCCCAGCCAGAAAACTATCGCAAAGTTTCAATCTGGACATTGTTGGAGGGACTGCCATATCTAATAAACAAGTAAGAGTCCACTTTTGTGTACTTTGGTTAAAGCTTTTTTATCACACTTGGGATGAAAAGTACTTATTTGTGTTTATTAAGTACAGAAAGACCATTTGAAATATGTAATGGGGTGTTCTGGATGATTGTTTGGATATTCTATTCATACAAACTTCAAATTTTGTTCAATTTCAGCATTTGCTAAGCATAATTGAAACCATTGTTACATCTCATCTGAAGTACAAGAGGAGTTATGATTCTCACTTCAAAGCTTTCATCTGTGCAGCCTTAAAGTGAGTTTTAATGTATTCTAACATTTGAGCATTTTATTGTTGTATTAAGAATTACTTTTAAGTGATGTGTTCATCAACATACCGTAGTAATGGTTTGGTCTAGATATTGTGAAACATGACAAACTGTTTATTACTAAGACAGACCTACTCTGCCCCACTACCGTAAAATAGATCTCAAAGGAAACTTAGACTTCCATAACCTACTAGAATAATTAGTTTAGATTGGAGAAGGGTTGACAGGTTGGGAAAGCATAGAGAACATAAAGCCCAGCCTGAAGGGCTGGGGGCGACAAACTTTTCACCTGCTGATGACAACTGTAGCTAATTTAAAGTTGTTACCTTAATCCACGACGCGTTTCGTCCTTCTGGGACTACTAGAATACTACTACTACTAGAATAATTATCTAGTTTGTATGTAATTTCAATTACTACTAGTTTGCAGAAGGCCCGATAGTAACTAATCTTATTTGAGGGAAATTTTACACTTTCAATTACTGTAGTACTTGATTAAGGATTATCCTATTTAAAATTATACTACAGTGAATTGTATTAAGAATAAATTGTATCAACAAAGTGTGTCGATATCAATAATGTAGCATTCATATAATTATATCTTGACCCCATTTCCAACATTAAATTGGGTTGGGGGGAGCAGTAGTGCACTACTCCATTTAATTTATGAAGCTTGTCTATGGTCATATAAATGAGTGTATGCTCATTGCTCAGATGATGTTCCACTTATTGGGTTATTAAAAAATACAAAAATAATAAGTAGGTCTACAATTTCTGTGAAATTATTGGGGATGCCTAAACAAAATATAAATGAACTTGATTTAGCATCAATGCATTGGCACACATGTAATGAATGGTAGCCTACCTACACCCAATGCGTGTAATCTGATTTTGCTATTTATAATCGTGCTTTCTTTTGTAGTTCAAAAAGACTAGTTCCTTGGTTGCGACTGATCTTTCGAAGCCAGCATCTTCTAGACATGTATTATCAACCATGGAGCTATGTGGCAAAGACAGGTAATGACAAAGAGTACACTTCTCCAGTTCCAGTGCTACTATGAAATTATTACTTCTACCCATCAAGACTAAATCAGCAGTTTAAGTGGATGGATCCCTCACTAATTCCAAAACAACTATGTGAACTTTAACAAACTAATTTGAAAGTTTTTTAGTTTGTTGGTCTCAATAAATATAAATAAATACGTCCTGCTTTTTTTTCTTCCACCGCTTTACATCTACTTTCTTACTCTGTGTCAAGAACAGTGAAACAAGAACAGTGGTTGCTACCTTATTGTGCCAGTGCATATTGTGCACCACTGCGTATCAGTATCACTGTAATGTACAATTTATTTTTGACATTGCGTTAATGGTAACCTGCATATTGAAGTAAGTAACCCTTCTGGAATAAATCTAACTTCAAGCTAAACTCCCTTTTCTTGTTGACATGATGTAGGCATTTGAGAAGAACATCATTATCTACTTACTATTTAATGTGACCTTTTGTGTATCTGAGAAATTATTGTTAATTAACTGTAACTTTATTTGTTTATAGGATTTGAAGATAGCTTGCAGAGTTTGGACAGATTGACCGAGATCAAATTCGAATTGCCAGTGGATTTGGCTGTACGACAGTTTCAGAATATTAAAGATGCATTTTAAAAAGAGGATATGTTTAAGCGTTCCACATTCCATACCCACAGTATAATATATAAGCTGCGTTTCAGTGTTCATCAAGTATCTGTATAAGCACATGCAACTCATCCTACTTTTAAGGTAATTACCGGTGCTTTCTTAAGCAAGAGATTGGTTTGATATTATCAAGTGTAATGACTTCTTTCTATATACATCAGCCCCTCAAATATAGTGATTATTTAATAACTTGTACCCAGTGAAAATGAACCACTGTCGGATGGACTAAAATGGCACGTTCAGGTTGAAGACACATCTTAGCCTGCTAGTGCAGCATCTGCATAGAATATGAGGGTTCAAGACCAGACTTACAAACTTAGTGGGATTAAAGAACAAGATAGATATCCAACCGATGTTACAGATAGATTTGCACTTGTTTGACCTGTGGAATTGAATACTTCCTTTATTACTTACTTATGAAATAAGAGTATGTAGGTATCTATATATATATCAGATATCTTAATTATTGTGATAACATGATGTTATTAGTTAACTTATTAGTATTTATGCGTGAATTGTCAACGTTGGCTTAGGCCTTGATGCTATTGTTCTTCTCTGCGAGTGCAATCTATACTAGTTCAATGACGGCAAGAGTGTGTGGCAAAATGCCAAAACAAACCAATCTGAGTATTTGAGAAGTGAGGGTATTAAATTTATGCCATGGGGCCATATCTATCTCAATAGCAATTCCATTGTGACTGGTCTTATCATCTGATCTTATCAACTTTAAGATCTAGTTTATTGACCACTTGGATTCTTCTTAGTTCGTTCCCATGTAAGGTTGGACATTGGAAAACTATGTACCTGTCAATTAAATT
>JAMZAV010010650.1:0-21093 GCA_024449915.1 Sweltsa coloradensis
CTTTCCCCACAATAATTTTCATAGCAATGCCTAAACACAAAGTCGATACAAGTCACACAATATGTCAATAAGTTTAGTAAATGTCTTCCCTTACTCTTTCAGAGTCCAGCAAGTTGTATGGAGTGATAACATGACGCCGCAGACAGTTCTTTACAAGGTGGCGAAGTTGGTTTACAACAATAGGGTTGGCACATGGATGGTATAACATTACAATTGCTCCATGCTCCAAACTGTGGAGCCATCGTTGAAGTGGTACAAATTTGTACTCCCCATACTTTGGCCACAATGGGCGATGGGTTCCACTAAAACAAGCAACACAACAAAATAAGTAGCCTAATAGTTAACAATTTCCAGCTTTTGCCCTTCCAGGGATTTTGCAATCAGCAATTTTTTTTTTTAAATACCTGAAACAGTTTTTGTTTATAAGATTTCATGGCTTATATTAAAAAAATGCAATTTGAAACCGCACTAAATGGAGAAATTTTCCATTTTTTGCATGAAAACATGAAATAAAGCTTTTTATCGTTTTTCCCAATCAGCAAAATTAACCCGTTTCATTAGTATTGCAGATAAATCACTCAAAAAATTCATTGAATGATGGTTTTCCACTAATACAACCATTTTGTCAGTGTTTTGTAGTGTCTTTACCAATAATGTCTGAATTGATTGTTGGATTTACCAATTTTAATCGCACAGAAAAGGCGCATTTAGTGACGTTTTAAAAAAATAACGAAAAAGCAAAATAAAGCATAATTTGAATTTCAATGAGCATAATTTTTCAATTAAAAAAATAGCTTTCCTGGACCCCTACCTATTGTGTTTTATTATTTATTAATGTTAGGATATTTATTAAGCTACCAGCTTGAGGTAACCTTAATATGTGATTAAGGCCACTCATTTACAGAGTAAAAATAACAATCAGTACGGTACCCGGTATTATCATGAAATCATGATCCAAGAAAAATATTAGTCAAAATTTGAAATTAGGGAAAGAAAATATAATTTGGTCCATTGCTTGGAGCTGTATGGGCTAAACCTATACTGAGGGGAATATAAATTAATAAAATTATCATTTTGTACAATTCTGAGATATATACCTACTACAATAAATCAGTGAATACAAATTTCACAAAGTATTAATAATATTAGTGCATCAATAATGTATACTAAAATTAAAATGCCTTACAATGTAGGAACCATTTCAGAGTAGCCTATAGGTGTATCCATACACTGATGTTTGGCAGAGTATAACTTTGGAATATTTTCAAATTCAATCACAGCATTTGTTGACCAGTTTGGCATCCATTTGTACAATGGGTCATAACAAGTATAGTTGATCGGAGAGTTGTCCCAATCGATAGTCAAATTGGTCTGAAATTAAATCAGGAAATCATTATTGATGATATGCTTTTACCTTTTTAAAACCTAGTTATTTGCATGAGAAATAATGAAATAAATACAGCCAAAACCGGTAAACATACGTGGGCTCAAACAGCTCTTGCATTCTCCTTAGCCCTCAATGACAGGCATAACCTAGGTACGGCACATCGTAATAACTCTGATAAAGAAAGGGAAAAATATGGAGATGGGCTTGACGGCCATGCTATATTTGACTATTTCAACTGATCCTACATTTTGCTAGTATTACGGGCTGTGCAAGTCTTGAAATTTGGAGACAACATCGAGAACTGAGTTCTGCTCAAACATCGTTCCATTAACTTCACCAGTTGTTTGAAATAATATCATTACAATTTACAACAATGTACAATATGACAATGGTAGTATTTCTAAAATATAGGTAGGCCTACCCTGTATAAAAATTGTGGAATGCGAATCGGCTGGATTGACAGATTGATTGATTGGATATTGCTTAACGTCCCATATTAATGAACTTTGGCTATTCAAGACGATGAGTGGTGATAGATGAGGATGAAGTATGAACAGAAGAGAGGAGGGGAAACCCGGTACTGCCATGTAGCCTACTCCTTCGAAAAGTACCAAGGGGACCAACGGCTTAACGTCCCATCCAAAAGGACGGTGTAACCTTTGACAGAGGTTCCTCCACTAACCCGGACTGCTGAGCACACGTCGAGGAGAACGAAGCCGTTGCACTAGCTCTCGAACCCTTTATCTGCTCTAACTAGCGATATACGTGAGTTTCAGGGCAAAGCGGTCACCCACTCTACCCCTGACCACGCCCGAGTTTGCTTAACTTCAGTGTGCAAGTGGGAACCGGTTAAACTACCTCGGCTAAACCGCTGGCTGCGAATTGGCTGGAGTATTGAGTGTTAGGATAGGATCCAACAGCTTAAAAAACCAGGCAATATAATAAAGAGTAAAAATAGTTTTCAGGTGGAAAGAAAAAGAAAAGGCAAAACTGATTTGCCTAGAAGACGATCTCACTCAAACAAATATGAACAGATTTTAGCAGATTCAGATTTAGCACGCTTTATACAACTTCATTGATACAAAAAAATACATAACATAGAAAAAACAATCATTGATTTACATATGAAGGTGAATGCCCACATGAGCAAGGCTTGTGTGTGGGCGCATAATATTTTGTGGTAATTCAGGTTAAGATGGCAGATGACGTTGAATTTTTGTAGTATTCAATGAAAGTATATAAAATTAATGTACATATGTGTATAAATAAAGTACTATTTAGTGTATAGTGTATAAAATATATATAAATGGTACCACTATAGTAGGCATCATTGAGGCTACTTATAAAATGGATTCTTAGTGTTACATTTTTTTTTTTTTTTTAATATTATTACTAACTTATTTTTATAGGAATATAATACAAACTTGTGCTTTAAAATTACTTATTAAAGAGCTATTTTATTAAACACATAGTAATATCCTAGTTGACCTAGGTGTAGAATATTGTGATTATAATTTTGTAACATAGGATGGATCATTATTGGTTTATCTAGGAACTATTAACTTACATTATACTAACTTAACATTAAACTGAACTAAATAGGCTTACTTTGAAGCCTACATTACATATAGAATTACTTTTCAGAGATCATCATAAATTAATGTATCTAAGTGTGCTACTTTGTTCTAATTTTTATTAAAATTTCCTAGTATTTGTTTTTAAGGGGCTTGATACAAGTTACGTTGTTAATAAGATTTGAGATATATTCTCTGCCTACTTGGAACACCCATTCTTTCATTTGTCGTTTGAAAGAGTGTTTATGGTGTGCACGTATGGTAGCAGGGATGACATTGAATATTTTGGGGCCTAGGAAGTACCCATGGCGTTGGCCAATACTTTTAGTTTTCCTAGGAATGGCCAAGTTACCATTTTTCTTGCTTCTTGTTGAGATGCAATCAGTATTTTCTTCAGGACTTGTCATGGGGAGAGAATGTAAGTGGATCATTAGGGAAACAGTATACATTTGCCTAATGTCCATTAATTTGTGATTCTTGATGGTAGAGAATGTTTTTGGTTTTCTAGTGAGTATTTTTATTAGATATTTTTGGATTAGGTTTAATGGTTCTAGATGAATGTTCCTTATGCCACCCCATCCTAGTATACCATATTGTATCTTTGAGCAAATAAGTGCATAATGTACCAGCTAAAGTGTGTGAGTATTTAATACGTTTCTGAGTCTATAAAACATAAGGGTGCAGAACCGTAGGTGTGTACATGTGTCTTTTATTTGGTATTTCCAGTTGACGTGACAATCCATTGTTATACCTAGGTACTTGGCACTTGTTTTTCTTTCAATACTATAGCATTTACATGCATTGGGTATGTTTCAATTTCTTGTGTGGATCTTAAGATTACCATGGAATTGGGGGGTTGCTAAGGTTGCAGTGAAAGGAATAAATACTGTTTTTGATAGATTTAGTGTGAGTAGTGTGAGTGAACATAAAATCATGTTGGTAGCTACCTTTGCATCATCACACAATTTTGACGGAATACCCATTTTGACATTATGTGTGGCATCTGTTAGGTGTTCTGGCAGCCATCGTCCAGTCCACAACTCTGGCTTAGAAGTAGATGGGCCTTGATCTTTCACTTCTAATGCACTCCCAACCAATGTCAAGTAAACAAGGCATGTCACCATCACAGGCAAAAGATTCATGATGACTGTAGGCTAAGAACGTTTAATGACCTACAACAGAAAAAGTACATCATCATGCCACTAAATATTATAGTAGAGTAGAGTCTGAACTGAAAAATACATTAAGACACATAATGTGAGAGGAAAGAAATTTAGAACAATTAGGGAGAAGATAAAAGCTACAGAAAGTTATCTAGAGGAGATATTTGAATAATTAGGAAATGCTGTTTTACAAAGGAGGCAAGGATGGAAATCGTAATTTTCTAAAAGCTAGTGGATCTGGTTGAAATGTTTTACCAGCAAGTAAGAAAGTAAGTACCCCTAGGCTATAAGTAAGTTAATGAGGATTTCCTTAGGCCCTATATGTATAGGCCTAAGCTATATTAGGCCCTATAACTAGCTAGTTTGCTACTGCCACTTAATTTAAAATTAGTATGCTGCCATGCGTGCCAAATCATTAAAGAAAAATGCGCTACTATTGGTCTCGGATAACCTGACACTCGTCAGGATCATGCGATAGCATGCGATAGCATGCACGCCAACATTGAAAATTTACACACAACTGACATTAGGTAGGGTCTACCATACCTATTTGGTCATGTTATTGTGATATTTTGTCACACAAATCAACATTTTATAAGTTGTGAATGTACTTTAACAAAATGATTTTAAGAAATTGCTATTACAAAAGTTGTTTTTTAAATAAATAAATAAAATAAATAAATAAATTTTATTTAGAGTCTGCCCACTCAGTTATATAACTGATTTTCAGTGGGGGACTTTAAATCAAAGCGACCAAGCCAAGGTATGGTATTTGTGTTCCCCAAATTGCCGCTCTTTTCTGATGCCAACCTTCCCAGATGTGATGGCAATGTTTAGGGGCATCAAATGTCATATTTTTATTCATACACTTAAACAACACTCAATTATTAGGATATATTGAGCAAAGCTTGGTTTTAAAATTGTCGTGGTCTCCTTCAAAAACAGTTTTAGAGACCGTTATTTTATTTACTTTTAGCCAATCTGGTAGCCATGGTGCCTGGGCAACAGCGCTGCGATCACTCCGCAAGTGCCACCTTTAACTGGGACCCCCATATACATGCTTGTGTTAGGGCAAGCACATATCTTAGATTCAGGGGCGTCGGGTTTTCTAAATTCCGAGGGGTGCTGAAATATTTCACTAACATTTCGAAGACTGCCCGTCAGTGATTTTCTAAAACGATTTTGCTGCATTGTTTTGTGTACTGTATTATATCAGTAATGAAATTAGCCTGTGTAATTGTCATGATTTCGGTATATCTTATTGTGGTGGATAGCCGTGATTCATGGGATTAACTTTCAAGATTTTCATGCACATAATTGTACAGTATAACGAAAATTATCTACAGAAGCGAGTTCGCTTTTACAAAACCAGGGCATGTTTGAAAGCTATGGTTTTTATGCCCCTTTTCGCCGAAGGCGAGAAAATTTGCTAATTTACAACTTAAGGCCTAGATGGCCTAATACAAGTAAAAGAATCGAAAATGGCACAATAGGTGATGGTAATGATTGGCTGCACAATCAAAATAGGAATCTTATGGGGGAGTGGGGGATGACGATCGCCCCACCACACTGCCCCCCACTGTATCCGTTACTGATTTTGTTGAATCAGTTAGCTTCTCTACAATTGAAAAATATAATAAATTAAAAATGTAAATTCCCGTTTCTGTTCAGGCATGCTCAGAAAAGGTCTACCAGTATGTTTTATGTTGTAGATTTGTTATTCGAAAGATAAGAAAATGCCACAGGACAATTTCCACAATTGAGTCACAATCCGAATTATCCGATTTATCACCAGACTTGAAAGATTTACAAAAAATAGCTCTATAATCTCTAAACTAACTAATCTATGAACGTTTTTAGACGAGTGAGCGCAGCGTAACGGAAGTCTTTCCTAACTCTACTCGATCGGGCCTTGGCCGTGAGCATTGTCCAATGTATGTATGTATGTTAAATGTCTGTCTGTCCGGGGTCATACGGCCGAACGGCCATATAGATTGAGCTGAAATTTTAAACACACATCCGTGACCAGGTAACTGAGAACTGCTAACAAAATGAGCTCAATCCGTTGCGATTTAAACCTGCAAGAAATAAAAAACTGAAAAATACGTTGAAATGTATAGAAATTATTTTAACGACAATGTATTTCATTTTGAAATAATATTTTTTGTTTGTTATTTACCTGGCTGTGAAATGCCGTGTCCAAGGTTAATCGAATGTTGGACGTCAAGGTACCCCCAAATTCCGCTCGTAGATTGAGTAAACCTTGCAATATTTTCACGTATTTCGTACTGGCTATGTTTTCCATAGTATTGTCACAGATGATGGACTACACTGCGTTATATGCATTTCAAAACATGTTAAATAATTTAAAAAATACAATCCAGAAATTACAAAATCTTTCCCGACCATTGAACCCACGTCTCCCACATTTCGGCTATAAGGGCGCTTTAGCCAACTCGACTAAGGAAACGCCAAAGTCGTTGTTAGACGAGTGAGAGAGTCATGTGTTGAGTACGCGGGAACATTTGCATTTAAGTTTGATTATAATATTCGTATAAATAATAGGGTATTTAAGTTTAGGTCATAGTTTAGGCCATAATGCTCCACTGTAGCCTATGATAGGCTACGTAGGCCTAAAATAAGGGGAAGAAAAGGAATGTTACCGGGTACTCAACACATGGCTCACTCACTCGTCTAACAACGACTTTGGCGTTTCCCTAGTTTAAACGAGTGAGCGCAGCGAAACGAAGTCTTTCCTAACGCTACTCGATCGGGCCTTGGCCGTGAGCATTGTCTGTATGTTAAATGTTTTTAAAATGTATGTTTGTCTGTCCGATCCCATACGGCCAAACGGCCAAATAGATTGAGCTGAAATTTTAAACAGACATCTGTGACCAGGTAACTGAGAACTGCTAACAAAATGAGCACAATCCATTTCGATTTAAACCTACAAGAAATAATAAACTCAAAACTGAAAAATAGACTGCCAATGTATACCTAGTTTTCATTTTAACAACAATGCTTTGTACTTGAAGAAGTCATTTTTATCAAATAATTTTTGGTAGGCCGTGATTACATGCATAGCTGTGAGCAAGGTTTATCGAATCTGGTACGACCAAGGTTCCCCAAATTCCGCTGGGACATTGAGTAAACCTTGCAATCTTTACTCGTATTTCGTACTGGCTATGTTTTCCATAGTATTGTATGCATTTCAAAACATGTTTTATAATTTTTTAAATACAATCCAGAAATTAAAAAATCTTTTCCGACCGGGGGTTTGAACCCAGGTCTCCCACATTTTGGGTATAAGGGCGCCTTAGCCAACTAGACTAGGAAAACGCCAAAGTCGTTGTTAGACGAGTGAGCAAGTCATGTGTTGAGTACCCGGGAACATTTGCATTTAAGTTTGATAATTATATTGGTATAAATAATAGGGTTTTAAAGTTTAGTTGGTATAAGGGCGCGACAACTGTAAGGCCATAATGCGCAACTGTAGCCTAACATGCTAGATAGGTCTAATGTAGGAGGAAGAAAAGTAGTGTTAACGGGTACTCAACACATGGCTCACTCACTCGTCTAACAACGACTTTGGCGTTTCCCTAGTGTAAATGTAGACAGCTCAAAACTTTGTTATTGTATAGACCAATTTTTTTTTATTCAGAATATTTGGAGGGGTGCGCAGTCAATCCCAACACCAACACCACAATCTCTACCAACAGGTAAAGGTGTAGGATACAACTCTAATAACAGGTAAAGATGTAAGATACAACTCTACCCACACGTAAAGGTGTAGGATACAACTCTACCAACAGATAAAGGTGTAGGATACAACTCTACCCACACATAAAGGTGTAGGATATAACTCTACCAACAAACACACAAACAATCCGAGGGGTGCTTCATCCCCCTGAGCACCCACGAAGTCGGCGCCCCTGCATAGATTCACTGAAACTATACGTTACATCTTAGAGTAGCCGGACTATATTTGATGTCAACATGGCAATCACCATACGAATAATATTCGATGATACATTAAGAAACGATGACCACTAATTACTCGATAACACGTTAAGAGCCGATGATCACTAATAGCACACCAAGAAACAATAATTACTCGAGAGCACATTAACACTGTCCCGACCACATTAAACACTGGGACAAACACATTCCCGCACAATGCATTAGAACGCTCTGGCCGGAAGAGGGTTATAATAACACTGTCCCGACCACATTAAACACTGGGACAAACACATTCCCGCACAACGCATTAGAACGCTCTGGCCGGGAGAGGGTTAAGAAGCAATTGTCACGTAATAAATTCAAATACGATCATGATTCAATATCAAAAACTTTCCTATACACAGTTGATTTCATATAAATGTTATATTTTTATCAGATCATTAAAATCACGTAATCACGTAAAAGTTAGGTGAACAGTCTCATTTTCACAGATTTACTCACAGATTAATGAGTATGATTGGAGAAGGGTTGACAGGTTGGGAAAGCATAGAGAACATAAAGAACATAAAACCCAGCCTGAAGGGCTGGGGGCGACAAAACTTTTCACCTGCTGATGACAACTGCAGCTAATTTAAAGTTGTTTGTTACCTAGGCCTAGGTAACAAACAACTTCAGGCTGGGTTTTATGTTCTTTATGTTCTCTATGCTTTCCTAACCTGTCAACCCTTCTCCAATCATACTAAACTAGCCAATTGGCCTTTTCCTAATTGTAACATCACAGATTAATGAGTGACAATTGGTATATAACTCAAGGACCTTTTGGAGAGAGGATCTCATCTCTTTGGTGGGTGGTACGAACAGTATCTCGACCCTCTCTCTCCATCATACGAGCATCAGCTCGATGATACCAGCTTGATGATGATGATGATGAAATATTTCATTTCGGGACGCCTTTTGTCCCGAAATTGGTCAATTCACAATTTTATTTTATTTGCTTTTCAAAAAATTCATTAATTAGAAATTTCAACTAGAAAATAAAAACAAAAAAGCAATTACGAGACGAGAAACTGTCGGCAGTAAATTTGTAATCTGTCGCGCCGCCACAACTGTCAGTCTGTTGCGTAAATACGCCGTATTAGCTTAGCGCTCACCAGCAGGCGGCAACTGCGACGCGGCAATCGGCGTGGCACAAACAGAAACGGCAGTGTGTGTGGAGTTTCTTTACTTCGATGTTAGGTACCTTTATTATTATAATGATTATGATTATTTAACTATTAATTATAGTTAATCATAGTAAGTGTATTTTGTAATAAACTGTTTTTTGAATTTATATCTTGTAAAAAAAAATCCCTTACTTGCTACCAAGTACCAACTTTCCAAGCCCCAAAACTCAATACCTAATAATTCTCGCCAGCGTTCGATTTGATTTAGGTTTTCTGATTTTTGACTACTTAAACGACAGTATTTCAGTATTAAATTCAGTTCGATATTTTTTCTGAAACGCTCAGAAATCACTCCAAAGACCCCGATTTTAAAAAAATTCGCCTGCGGCGCTGTTGTTGGGGGGCTCGCCCCCCAAACCCCCCTGCTGTTTTCGCCTGGAAGAGTGTCCCGAAATTCACTCCTGGCCATCTGGTCACCCTACTAACTGGTGAGTGTACAAAAAACATGTATTTCAGACAGCCTATTCATATTCATTTTAATATTACTAGGAAGCTTCGCAAACGCTTATTTCAAGCGCGTTAGTGGATGAGCGTAATTTTTTTTTAAACAAAAAAAGAGTAAAATTTGGATTTTCATGAGAAATAATTTTTCGATTGCGTTCAAATTTCACACAAATATATTAATTCATAAAATTAAGGTTCTGTGAAAAAATCATTACAATCGGAAAGCATGTAGGTGTTATAAGTCGAAGAAATTTTAAAAAAAAATCGTAAAATTGCGATTTTCATGAGAAATAATTTATCGATTGCCCTCTAGAACGTGGCAGTTTTAAGTTCAGAGATTTCGAAGGTCTCCAGAAAATTTCATCGCAATTGGAGTATCGGTTTAGCCGGAATCGTGTTAAGAGACACAAAAATACAAACAGAAAGAAAAAAAAAAAACATAACGGATTTTTTTCTCCAGTGTAGTAGAATGGAATCTTCGCTATGCTCATCCAATTATGTGATTTAGAGGTAAATAAATACCAGTAATACCAGTACCAGTAGAATTATCCTTACAACCACCTAGTGGTTAAAGATTCCGCTCCTTTGCCTTCCGCTCATCTAATTTATAGAACATCCATAAAGTACTTTGTTGGTAAATTAATACATTCGCTTCCATTCTGTCTGTCTCAACACGGTCATAAAACATCTGTTGAGTGGTGGCAGACGCTACTTATATCGTCCAACTCCCTTCCCACCAACAAAATATCTTTCTGCTCCCCCAACACTTGGGAGGATAGAAAGAACTAGAAAATTTTTGTTGCAAAACCCAAGTTTTAATGTCAGAAGCGGGAAATGGCAATTGATAATGATTATGAGGTACTAGGTAATAGATACTAGTAATTGGCATTAGGGAAGGGGAAGCACACACTAATCAATATGATTGTTAATGTTTGATAAACGGATGTTTCACTAAAATTTCAATTATCATTTATCATTAATAGAAATATTATCAAACTGCATTTTGTGTTTTGTGTAAATACTAATTAGACAAGTGAGTGCAGCGAACAAAGTCTACAATGGAGGTTCTTCCGGAACGGCACTCACTGTGAGGATGTCTGTTTGTCTGTCTGTCATCTGTTCGATGCCATACGGACGAATGGCCAAACAGATTAAGCCGTAATTTTAAACAGACATCCGTGACCAGTTAACTGAGAACTGCTAACAAAATGAGCAAAATCCGTTGTGATTTAAACCCTACAAGAAATAATAAATTGAAAAATAGGTAGGAAATGTGTAGGATTTAATAGCAAAAATTTAGGATTTAATAGCATAGCTACTGGACATGTATAACACTGTAAAACTTCAAGTATTATCCTAGTAGGAACTATGAAATTAGAAAACAAGATTTTTATTTCTTTTCAAATTTTGGGATACGATAGTTCAATGGGCCATCACTACACATAAGTCGCTCACTCATCTAACAACGACTTTTGCGTTTTCCTAGTAAATAAGACAATTTGACATTTAGCAATCACAGAGGCTCAAAGATTTTGACACTATTTCTGTCCGAAAAAATAAGCATTGACTTTGTTAGACATCCAATCTTACCTATGCCTGTATGTTGGGAAATTGTATACTATTTGTATCGACAATTGACATCAACATTTTTGTTTGTCAATATTTTTTATTTGTCGTAGCGCATCCATTTAATATTCCTACAGGATTGACAAAAACTACAAACAACTTTTAACCTTCAGAAATTAAACACAATTAGGGAGCAATAATGATAACAAATTAACGATGGATGTCATAAAAAATAGTTGTAGGTACCAGTAGTTTAAGTGACTATGAATATGATTGTACGGAATTACTACCGGCACAAATAATGGTAACTATTATTGTGGCAATGGTGTAGAAGAATGTGTTTATTACTAATTCTCTATTGAAACTAGGATAGCCCTGGGCCTAATAATGAATACACCTGTAGCTAACATGATTATGACTGCAGTAAATGGAAGTGTGATTGTGGATCTGTTGACTGAGAGTGATATTGCGCTTTGAGAATGTAAAAATTATTATAGCTGCTAGCTGTAGGCAACGTAATGGAAGCATTTAGATGGATTAACGTGGGTAGGGTACCGTGCTGGTACGTACCATATAAATTAATATGAGAGCAGGGGCGTAGCGAGGGGGGATCAGGATGGTAATTCCCCCCCCCCCCCAAATCAGGAGGGGTTCTAATAATACCTACACATGGCAAGATTTTGTAAACTGACAGTATGTTGATCTTCACAATTTTATAAATTATTGACAAAAGCACTCTAAAAACTAGTACAATGTCACTATTTGCAATGTTAGAAATCAAAAAAATTCTGGGGCTATGCGCCCCAGACCAGAGATCCCCCATCCATTGTACCAGCATACGTACTTTTCCCGAAATAATAGTTTTGTGGGCAGTTCTTCTCCTTCACCAAGAAAGAATGTTTGTACACCAACCAAATTTGGCATGTTGTCAGGTACTTAAATCCCCCTGATTTTGATAGTTTTTAAGTTCACATCACGTTTCATGACGGCTAGGCGATACCTCAAAATCACCCCAACTCTGCTTGCTGTATAAGGTGCCAGAGTGTGTAGCGCACCGCGGCTTGGCTGAGGCGCCCTAACGGGCACCTGGATTGTTGATTCTGAGGTTATCTCCTGTCCAAAAACACAGCTTTAATTAAATTAACGGATGATATAAGGAAGAAAATGGACAGTCGACAATTGACACTCTTGACACTACTTGACTTTAGCAAAGCTTTTGATTCTGTTGACATTGACATACTTATAACTAAACTAAAATCTATTAATTTCTCTACTCCTACACTTCAGTGGATGGAATCTTACCTTCGTCAAAGACATCAATGCATAATATCCGATGGCAATCAATCAACCTGGGAACCCGTATGTGCTGGAGTTCCGCAAGGAAGTGTCCTTGGACCTCTATTATTTTCAATATATATTAATGATATATCATCTTCTCTAAAGTACTGCTATCATCATTTATACGCCGATGACTTGCAAATCTACTTACATGCTTCACCTTCATCAATTAACCAGGCAATACTGATGATGAATGAGGACCTAAAATCTCTTGCTAAGTGGGCATCTAACAATCTCCTTCATATAAACCCTAATAAATCACAAACCATCATATTAGGTTATCAGAAACTTCTAAACAAAATTGATTATGCAACACTTCCTAATGTTATCTTGAATGGCATGGCTATACCTCTACAACATAATGTTAAGAATTTAGGACTCTATATGACTGACAATCTTTCTTGGACTGAACATATTAAACATGTTTGTCAAAAGACTTACGCCTCGCTACATTCATTAAATAGACTTAAGAACTTTCTTCCAACTAAACTCAAAAGAATGCTTGTACAATCCCTCATATTTCCTAACTTTGACTACTGCGACGTTATTTATAATGACTTGACTGAAGACTTATCTATTCGACTTCAACGGGCTCAAAATTCATGCGTACGTTTTATTATGGGTATTAAAAAATCTGATCATGTAACTCAAAGTTACAAAGATCTTCAATGGCTTCGCCTAAATGATCGACGTAACCTCCACTCTGTCTGTCTTGTTCATCGCGTATTATCAACTTCTTTACCGTCTTATCTTGCTACCAACTTCACGTATCTCCATTCAAATCATCTCTTTAACACTAGATCAAGGGCAGGTACTCAACTCATTTTCCCCGTTCACAGGACAAACTTACTCGATAATTCATTCACTATCAGTGCAATAAGAACTTGGAACGCTCTACCTTCAAACATCAGGGACACCCATATCAATAGTTACAATATCTTTAGGAGTAAAATTCATGAACTTTATTTCAAAAAATGCCATGGGAATATTGACAAATAACAACATGCACAATATGTTTAAACTCACAATAATAAGCTTTTTCTTGATTGTATGAATGATAGTATAAATGTGTAATATGTATAGTTTATGCGCTTTAAAAATGTAAATTACTGTTATTTTATCAAATATTTATTGTAAATTCAAAATTGTTATTAACAAATTAGAAATCTGAAAATGTATTTAAATTAAAGGTTGGATGGAAGAAAAGGTTTAGCTGGCCTTAATCCCGCCTGGAAAATAAAGACAATTATCTATCTATCTATCTATCTATCTTTCATTCTGCCAACTTTTCTGACATCTTTAGTGGATTGTGACCCATATTTCCTAGGAGGCCTCCCTCCCAGCCTCCCCACATACAAAAGCATGTATTCTACCCAGGAAAGAGGGGATTCCCATATATCCATAATTAATTTTTGGATGACACCACTGGGTAAAATTGTACTTTCAGACTGTGTCTCTTGTTAATAATTTAGGACTATATATACCACTGCTGCCAACCCTCATAGGCTCTAGTGACCCTGTTCATTTTACTCAGCCTATCTTTTTCCTCCTATGAATTCTAATTTTGACATCGATAATCCTTGACTAAGACAAAGTTAGATTTCCAGTTTTAACAATACCTTAACTGCAACCAGCTTGAAGAAAGCACGAAAGCCCTTCCTAATAATTATGTTTGTGATGGGTGGGCAGATCCCTCAACAATTTCTGAGAAGGCGATTTCAACCAAGGCGCTTGGATGTGCGTGCTACGTAGGTAGTCATTAATTTAGGATCAAAGCGGAGAAAAGGATTAGCCTAGTATAAAGATCATTATTGGTTATGCAAATGAAGGTTGTTTAGGTGACAGGTAGATTTCTAGGATTTCTCAATGATCCTAATCTAATCGCACCCTCCAAAACGATCTCTAATCCTGCTCTCTAACCAAGATTTGGGAATCGTGCCTCGACAACTCAATGACACACTGTTTTTCAAGCTGTTACAGCCTCGGTATGCCCAATTTTTGTTATATTAGGGCCTAAAAAGAACAAAATTAAGTGCTCACCTAAATGAAGAGGCTTGCCACCAACTGGAGATCGAGTCAATTGGCAGCTTGCATAGTAGGCCTATAGGTACTATGATTAACCTTGGATTTCTGGTGTGCAACTATGACGCTGTAGACCTATGGTGGTATTTTAGACATAAATGAAATTAATAAATTAATCTGAAATCTTCATAAGATTAGTTGGCATTATTTTAGTACTTCCGCCTACTTCCTAAGTAGGCCTACCGTAACGCACTTTCCCAACGACATGCTTGACCCGGGTTCGGAAGTACCAATCATGAACATCAACAAATTCACAACGTTTTCCACCTTCCTGCTGCACCAGCTCTAGGAAACTGAATTAGGTAACCAGAAATTAATATTATCAATTAGTCCTACAAGGTTTTCCGGGATCTTTTGCAATGGGTTAAATAAGGAGGTCCTGCAAAGCGCATTGATTTCTTTTAGGCTATGGTGGCTACCTAGTCAAGACTGGCCGTCTACGTAGATATAGGCCCAATACTAGGCCTACCGGTACTTTTATTTTTGAAACGTTGGCATTATTATATTGTTGCCTTCTCCTATTGATTGGTAGTTGGTGGCAGATTTTTAATATATCCTTCCTTCCATCTTTTCAAGCTTTCTTTTGATTAATCGTTCCTATTCTTGAATTCCATGGTCTTGCCTTATTCCCATTTTTTCTTGTATTATTCGCTTCGTCTTCTGACCATATGCCACTTTATCTCTCTCTCTCTCTCTTTTTTTTTGACATACTAATGACACTTGAATCTATAAACTTTTCCCGCCCAACCCTTCAGTGGATGCATTCTTACCTCAGTGGAAGACAGCAATGTATAGTATCGGGTGATAACAAATCTGAATGGATGCCACTTAAGACTGGGGTGCCTCAAGGCAATGTACTAGGGCCATTATTATTCTCACTCTTTATTAATGACATATCGAAATTGCTCAAATATTGTTATCACCATCTTTACGCCGACGACCTTCAAATTTATCTTCATTCCTCTCCTCTCGCAATTAACCAAGCAATTCAAATGATGAACGAGGATTTGCAATCTTTACATGCCTGGGCGACCAAAAATTGTTTGACTATAAATCCCATAAAATCCCAATCTATGATTCTAGGTTATCACAAACTGCTAGCAAAAATAGACCGCACAAAAATCAACTCTGTTACCTTAAGCGGCACGGCTATACCTTTTCAGCGTCATTTTAGAAACTTGGGACTCTTTATGACAGATGACATGTCCTGGACGGAACATATCACACACGTGTGTCAGAAAACCTACGCATCTTTACACTCTTTAAACCGTTTAAAAAACTTCCTTCCAACAAAATTAAAAACAATGCTCATACAAAGCCTCGTCATGCCTCATTTTGATTATTGCGACGTTGTGTACAATGACCTAACTGAGGACCTCTCTATTCGTCTTCAGAGAGCTCAAAATGCCTGTGTTCGTTTCATCTTTGGTATCAAAAAATATGATCATATTAAGCCTACCCCTGGATTCAAAAATCTTGCATGGATTCGTCTAAATGACCGTAGAAATCTACACTTGATTTGCCTTGTTCATCGTCTGCTCTCAACATCAACACCTTTGTACGTACCTAGCAACTAATTTTCAATACCTATTCTCAAACCATACCTTCAACACTAAATCTAGATCAGGTACTCAGTTAACATTTCCAACCCATAGAACCAATCTTCTTGACCACTCTTTTACAATAAACGCTATTCGAGTCTGGAATACTCTCCCAACCAGCATCAGGGATGTTTACAGAATTAGTTACGACACTTTCAAGCGTAAAGTATACCAACATTACTTGAGTAATTATAATTAATTAGCAGCTATAGGGAACCTAAGTTTTGAAGGCGGGAAGGAAATTGGTTCTCTCTGGTCTCAGCGCCCATAAGAATTAGCATGGTACGAAAATGTAACTCGCCGTATCTTTTGACTCGCGCAAAAGAAATCTAAACCAATACCATCACAAGATGAATAATTTTGTAAAGAAGATGATGGCATTCTACTTTGCTTGATGACGCTTCCTAAATTCAAACTACCTATTATGAGTTAAATGGACCCATGTTTGCGCGCTGTCGCAAATGTACTCTGACTGAGCGGCAACCTAAGCGAGATGCAGCCACGTTGTGTGCAGCTGTGGCATCCTCGCATACCACGCGCCTGCCCATGGTTGCTAAATGTACTTCGCATTCAAGATTTTGTTGGCACATTAAAGGATATTTTATTAGTAATGTATAATCTAGTACAACCCAGTGACCTCACAGTAGCCACAAAGCAAGTCGGATACCAAATGTTATGCTGATGCCACGGACAAAATGTTTTTTACGTGCTTTTTCATGAGCAGTTTGGAAGGTTTGGCAACAGTGTAAATGTAGAGTTCACTTCAACTCAAAACAAATGTCATTAATATGTGTGATAGAGCAGAGTTATGTATATCCACGCAAAGAGGAAAGATTATAGTTTCTTACAGTATGAATATAATTCCGGTCCGTGGTCGGGTTCACGCGCTATCGCTTACGAAACATTTAGCACGGGTTAATCGCCTATACCACGCTGACCGGAGAGAACCGGACAACGCCCACTTAGGTTCCCTATAAACATCAGCTGCTACAGCTTTTGTTAATGATTGAGTAATGCATACCACAACCTGCTCCTGCTCACTTGTATTTCTGCACACAATGGCTAAAGCCATATTAATAGTGTACTTTTGTGTGAATGAATGAATGTTTCTTAAACTATTGTGGATTTACATAAATAGATTTAAATCAATAATTTGCATAACATTACCATACCTAGAAAATTTTAACTTTGCAATATTGTTACTCCTACTGTATTATTACATACTAATTTAGTTTGTTTTAGTTACTTTAGTATGATGTTAACATTATTTTTAGCTCTTAAATTGCACATTTAACTTGTGTGATCATAGTATTTAAATTTATTTCAATATTTTATGTAATCCTGTTATGTCGTGATGTGTTGTAATAAGGAAGTGGTTGGATGGAAGAGAACTAAGGCCTTAATCCCGCCATCAATAAAGACGACAATCAAATCAAATCAAATCTCTCTCTCTCCCTCTCTCACAGGCTCAATGAAGCTTGGCCTCTGCTACCCTCATACTCCCTTTCCTTCTCTCTAATCAGGGTGAACCATAGGCAGCAACTTTAGTGATTTTTGGATGAGCGTAGCGAGCGAAGCAAAGATTCCATTTCACTACACTGGAGAAAAAAATCCGGAATGTTTTTTTTTTTTTTGTATTTTTGTGTGTCTGTTAACACGATTCCGGCTAAACCGATAGGCCTACTCCAATTGTGATGAAATTTTATGGAGGCCTTCGAAATCTCTGAACGAAGAACTGCCACGTTTTTGAGCGCAATCGAAAAATTATTTCTCATAAAAATCGCAATTTTACGATTTTTTTTTATTTTTAAAAAATTTCTTCAGCTTATGACACCTACATGCTTTATCCGATTGTAATGATTTTTTCACAGAACCTTAATTTTATGAATTAATATATTCGTGTGAAATTTGAGCGCAATCGAATAATTATTTCTTATGAAAATCGCAATTTTACGATTTTTTTCTTTTTTAAAATTACGATTTATTAAAAAAATTAAAAATTAAAGTTTATTTTTTATTTAATTTAATTTAATTTTTAAAAAAATCTTCAACTAAGTAATGATTTTTTCACAGAACAACAGAAAATCCGCATAACACATGGCAGCTCAATGCACCAATTACGCTCATCCAACAACGCGGCGGGACTTAAGCGTTTTCCTAGTTTAATCCTTTTATATCCACCCACTATACCCCCCTCCACCATCGTTCTGGCCATGAACGAGTTCCTTCCAACATCAGTTGCCCATGTCCCTCTCTCATACTTCCGCATGTGATCTCCTCTGGCTACATACACATCCATTTAAGTTTCTTTGCTCAGATCTTTGCTCAGGGCTAGCTACCTATAGGCGCTCCACGCTAAGAAAGGAGATGCACGCGCTTTCTTCTGTGAAAAAGTCATTACAATCGGATAAAGCATGTACTGTTAAGTCAAAAAATTGTTTTAAAAAAGAAAAAAAACGTTAAATTTCGATTTTCATAAGAAATAATTTTTCGATTGCGCTCAAATTTCACACGAATATCTTAATTCATAAAATTATGGTCCTGTGAAAAAATCATTAAAATCGGATAAAGCATGTAGGTAGGTGTTATAAGTCGAAGAAATTTTTAAAAAATCGAAAAAAATCGTAAAATTGTGATTTTCATGAGAAATAATTTTTCGATTGTGCTCAAAAACGTGGCAGTTCTAAGTTCAGAGATTTCGAAGGCCTCCATAAAATTTCATCGCAATCGGAGTATCGGTTTAGCCGGAATCGTGCTAACAAACGGACAAAAATACAAAAAAAAAGAAAGAAAAAAAGAAAAAAAAACATTCCGGATTTTTTTCTCCAGTGTAGTGAAATGGAATCTTCGCTACGCTCATCCAATTAATTTTTTGGATGAGCGAAGCAAAGACTTCAATTTCACTGTCCGCCCAAAAAATTTAGCTCGGGTGTTTTTTTTTTGTCTTTTTTTTTTGCTCTTCAGGCCTACTGGGCAAACGGCATATGCGATCTTGATGAAAATTGGAGGGAACCTTCGAAATCTCTGAACTTAGACCTGCCACGTTTTTGGGTACAATCGAAGAAATATTTCTCATGAATATTGTACTTTTTCGATTTTTAGTGTGATATTTTCGTGACATTTGAACCGATTCTGACCAAACGGGTGGGGCTACAACGTTCATATTTTACATGGACATTAAGGTAATGGTGATGTATTGCTTTTTGAAAGAAAAAGTTGAAAAAGTTAGCCAGAATCCATAGAATAAAGGGGTTTGGTTGGTATGGACCGGTTTTTTAACATCACTTAATTAATTTAATTCACTTTCACTCAATACAAAAATCAAGACACTTACAACCGATTAATGAAATAACAATTCAACCACATAAAAATATCACCCACACAATCTCAAGGGTGCAGGACATTAAATTTTTAGGCATTTTTATGGATGAATCCTTAACATGGAATAAACATATAACCGTTCTGACAGGCAAATTAAACTCAGCCTGCTATTCTATTAGACAAATAAGAAATTCAACAAATGTAAGTACATCAAAACTAGTTTATTTTGCACTTTTTGAAAGTCTAATAAGATACGGGACTGAATTCTGGGGACATTCATCACACCATGACAAAGTATTCAAAATTCAAAAACGTGCAATTAGAAATATTACAAAGGCGCACCCGAGAACACATGCACAACCTTTGTTTCAAAATCTAAAAATACTTACCTTATACTGCATATACATCCTTAAATCAGTCCTATTTGTTAAACAAAACTTTCAGTCACTAGAAAAAAATTATGAAACTCATTCACACCAAACACGGCAACAAAATGACATCCATATAGACCACCATAATAGTAAACTAGCTCAACTTAATTCTAACTATATACAAATTAAATTATTTAATAAACTCCCGAAAGAAATTAAAATAATTACATCAATAAATAGTTTCAAAGATAAAGTAGTGAATCTCCTACTAGACAAAGCATACTATTCTCTAGGCGCATATTTGGAAGATAATAGTATCTAAACACTTGTGAACACAACATCAAATCACAATGAATGTGATTATGACCTGTATTATATTACCATATAAGTGTATTCCCTAATGAGTGATGACTACTTATCACTATTATTGTATAGGCCTGTATTCTATTACTTCATACTATAATTATTGTGTAATAACACATCATTATTATTGCACACATATTCTACTACTTTGTACTATAATTATTTAATAATTAATCTATATTCTATCTTAGTCTACGGTACCTGACTGTTACAGGTTAAAATTGAGTCTAATTAAATATATGTATTATGTATTTATCTATGGCAAAATCAATAAACTATCCTATCCTATCCTATACATCTTATTTTTTCAATAAAAACACTGAAAAACAACTACCGGTAAGTAGTTTTGTAACGAAAAGGATTTCGGGTGCGCTCTTATCGATTATATCCTAGAACTAGCGCGGCGCACTGTAGCCAGCGGAAAGTTCGGCTAACCTTCCGCAAGTAGTTTTGTCAAACCGGTCCATTTTTTTTAGGTTAGTTTTTTAGGTTTATAATAACAATTAACAAGTAGTCCTCAATCAATGGGCTTAACAATAGAAACTTGACAATCACCTACAATGCATTCAAAAAGCACTTGCAAAGGAAAAGTGGTCCATCAAATAAACTATCCATCACGCGATACAAAGCGTTGCGAGTTCCAGTTTATGAGTAGGGCTATTTCATACAAAGGTGTTCTCAATAGCAATAGATGCTGTAG
>JAMZAV010010651.1:0-21597 GCA_024449915.1 Sweltsa coloradensis
AAAAAAAAAAACGGAAAAATCCTGAAATATTAAACTTGATAATTTTTATAGTAAATGTATATTTAAATTCAATAGGGAATTTTGCATAACATTATTTCATGGTTTTTAACTGGGTTAAGGCCCCCTTTCCTTTACACAAAATAATCTTATTTGCTTGATTTTGGAAAATATTTTCATTAATAAACAAGGGTGAAAGTTTCCAACATATTTTGGGGGGAAAAAAAAACCGGGTCATAACGTCACCAGCCTTCATAACCACCATAAACCCAATCACGTAACGATATATAAATTTACTCGTTTTCAGAGATTATCTTGGCTGTGGAAGCATATTTTGACATCTAGTTTGTTCTAATAAGCTTAATATTTTATTTTAAACATTAAGTAATATCACAAACGTAAGCTTTAACCGCATTTTAATTGCTAATACGTAAAACACAATGTTGTTTAAAAAACTTGGAAAAGGACAATCAACTGTTGTTCATTGTTGGCCATTGTTGTGTGAACCAAAGACTTTGGTAAAAGGAGGGAATTTGGGTTTTTTATCTAGACGGCCGGGGTTTGTCATGACGGCTGGTGGACGTAGGCAGCCGTTTCCAAAACAAATGTGCGGAAATTTAAAAGGTCAAACTTTGACCCTCAATAGATATTGAACGATTAACGTTAAAAACCTTAAATTATCGTTTATATCAATTTAAGACGATTATCTACATATTGCACATACTTTTACCGATATCTGGAACTTATGCAAATTCCCTATTTCACATCTCATTGTTTGACACACAGGAGTGAAACGTCATTCCCTGAGACTAGAAGTGAGCTCTGGCTGTACCATCCTCTTACAGGTATCGTGGGTGCCCAGTGGCTAGCTTTGTCTTAAGTCAACTGTGGCAGGAACCGTCGAGCACGGCAGATCTCGTGGTGTGTGTTTATCACACTGTCTAATAGGTTGGGTTCATTATCATTCCCATATCCCCCATCAGTATCACAGGTATAATAGTCATGATTAGAGTTGCACAATCATTAGGCGTAAAGCCCATTATCAAACTATCAAGAAAAGAACAATGTATTTATTCATAATAACACATCGTTTATACTAGTAACTTATTTAGTAACAAAGAACACACTCCAGAATGTGTTCGAATTCAAAATATTAAAGAAGAAAATCTTATTTGTTATTTATTACAAAAAAAATCGTTTTTTTAAAAAAAAGACACATCATGAATACAGACAAAAAAATGTTTGACTTTTAAATCAATCATAAATAGAGCCAGGGGCGCCGACTCCGTAGGTGATCAGGGGCTGGAGCCCCCCTCGGACCCCGCACCCCCTCAAATATTCTAAATTTTAAAAAATCGGCTTTACAATAACAAAGTTTTGAGTTATATCTACATTTACAAAAACGTTCACAAATTATCAATCTATTTTCAATTAATAATACAAATTACTGTGAATTAAACAATGTATTATATATTTGTAACTATATCTAATGGAAATAAATTTTTTTAACTTATACAATCTCACATGCGGCGCAATATTACCCAACTGTTAGAGTTGCCGTCGTCTTTGAAGATTTTCATTGATTTTTAGTATTCAAATATCACATTAGATTGTAGTATAGTTTTTGTACATTGCTCTGGATGGGTGGGTGAATCTGATAGGGACCCAATTGTGGAAATTGTCATGTGGCATTTTCTTGTTTTTAGAATAACAAATCTATAAGCATAAAATATAATAGTAGACCTTTTCTGTGCATGTCTGAGCAGAAAAGGGAATTTTCATTTTTATATATATATTTCATTGTAGAGAGTTTAAAATGATACAACAAAATCTATGGTGAATACAAGGGGTGGGGGGCATTGTACACTCTAAACCCACCATGATAGATTCCTATTTGGATTGCGCAGCCAAATAACCATCACCTATTGTGTTTTTTTCACTCGTTTTTATGCCTTCACGGTTGAAAATTCGCAATTTGCACTAGCAGCTAGGACTTCACGCAAATCCCGGTTTTGAAAGACCGAACTCGCTCCCCCCCCACCCTAGATACGTAGATAGTTTTCGTTTTAAAATTATGTGAAAATCTTGAAAATGAATCCCATGAATGAGATCCGCCACTGAATAAAATACATCCAAATCATGATATTTACAAAGGCTGATTTTATTACAGACACAAATTTGACAATTATCCACTGCTTTCTAAATGTTAGTGAAATATTTCAGCACCCCTCATAATTTAGAAAACCCGGCGCCCCTGATTAGAGCAATCGGCTGTTCTTACATATTTTATAAATGGATTAATGATTTAGAACCATTGAATAATATATTCAATGGTTGAACAGAAGTAAACACAAGGTGACGAATACATTACTAATGAAGAAATACACAAAACCAACTCACCAAATCAGCTCAACAAATCACAGAAGAGTGAAGATACTAACTCTTCTCCAAATTGATGTAGTGACACAAGTCGTGAACAAAATTCTCTTTAATACACCTGACGTAATCACCCGGGCACACTCTTAAACAGGTTGGGCGGTAATGATAAAATATAAAATAATATCCCTAGCACAATTGTTATTTGGGAGCGCATTGAAAGGTCATTACCATTGAGTGTGTTTGTCAATATGCTTGCATTATTTAAATAAATTTTCGATTCAACTATACTCAAAGTGGAGTAGTTTTTTAGTTAGTGTTGTTTTAGGGCGCTCAACAGTAGAGTTATCAGTGCCCATGTCAAGTGTATAGTAATTTTCCAAAAAATATTTTCTCTAAGTGTGGATTACCACCATGTTTACGCCGCGGGGGGACCCAGACATATATAATCACTGTACTTTCTCACTCAACCCATGTTTTATGAACCGAAATTACATTATGATCGGAATTTTGTTGTTAAAACAAATGCACTTTGAATAGGAATTGAATAGGAAGTGTAAATGAGTTATTTGTTATTATTTTCACCTACACAAGTCGCCTATTTGCCTCAATTTTCACCTGAAAATTAAATCCTTAGAGGGCTGTTTAAAAACGTCTAACGTGTCTGTAATCATAGACTCGCAAACGACTAATCTATCTCACTTATATGGCATCTACCCAAAAAAATCAGAGTAACGATTTTGTGCTAATTGGGTCATATATAACCACAACCGCACTGTACAATTTGTTTGGGGTGTGCCACTTAAGGGTTTCGTGTACCTCTTGTCGCAAGGCACGTGACGGTCTCGGAGCACCTGGTTCTGTTAACCTGGGATAGTGATTGCGATGCTTCATAGAGTTTCGGGTCTGATGAGCAAGCCTAGCCGTCAGGAAAAACATTATCACAACTAGTTTTCTCTGATGATTCAAAGACCTTGGCACAACCTAGTTCCGAAGTTAATCGCCTTCCTCCCTTCTCGTCATGTGAGTGAAGTGCTCGTTCTCTTGAAGACACTGGCGTCGACGTCCTCTTCGTCTGATGAATAAGGGCTCGGAACGAAGGCTACAAAACTTACAACGCAACTTGTTTAATTCCAGTTGATTTGTAAATCTTGTAGCACTCGGCCCGACCTAGTTCCGAAGTTCATCGCCTTCCTCCCTTCTCGTCATGTGAGTGAAGTGCTCGTTCTCTTGAAGACACTGGCGTCGACGTCCTCTTCGTCTGATGAATAAGGGCTCGGAACGAAGGCAACCAAAATTTACAACACAACTTGTTTAATTCCAGTTGTTTTGTAAATCTTGTAGCACTCGGCCCGACCTAGTTCTGAAGTTCATCGCCTTCCTCCCTTCTCGTCATGTGAGTGAAGTGCTCGTTCTCTTGAAGACACTGGCGTCGACGTCCTCTTCGTCTGATGAATAAGGGCTCGGAACGAAGGCAACCAAAACTTACAACACAACTTGTTTAATTCCAGTTGTTTTGTAAATCTTGTAGCACTCGGCCCGACCTAGTTCTGAAGTTCATCGCCTTCCTCCCTTCTCGTCATGTGAGTGAAGTGCTCGTTCTCTTGAAGACACTGGCGTCGACGTCCTCTTCGTCTGATGAATAAGGGCTCGGAACGAAGGCAACCAAAATTTACAACACAACTTGTTTAATTCCAGTTGTTTTGTAAATCTTGTAGCACTCGGCCCGACCTAGTTCCGAAGTTCATTCGCCTTCCTCCCTTCTCGTCATGTGAGTGAAGGGCTCGTTCTCTTGAAGACACTGGCGCGTCGACGTCCTCTTCGTCTGATGAATAAGGGCTCGGAACGAAGGCAACCAAAACTTACAATACAACTTGTTTAATTCCAGTTGTTTTTGTAAATCTTGTAGCACTCGGCCCGACCTAGTTCTGAAGTTCATCGCCTTCCTCCCTTCTCGTCATGTGAGTGAAGTGCTCGTTCTCTTGAAGACACTGGCGTCGACGTCCTCTTCGTCTGATGAATAAGGGCTCGAACGAAGGCAACCCAAAACTTACAATACAACTTGTTTAATTCCAGTTGTTTTTGTAAATCTTGTAGCACCCGGCCCGACCTAGTTCCGAAGTTCATCGCCTTCCTCCCTTCTCGTCATGTGAGTGAAGTGCTCGTTCTCTTGAAGACACTGGCGTCGACGTCCTCTTCGTCTGATGAATAAGGGCTCGGAACGAAGGCAACCAAAACTTACAACACAACTTGTTTAATTCCAGTTGTTTTGTAAATCTTGTAGCACTCGGCCCGACCTAGTTCTGAAGTTCATCGCCTTCCTCCCTTCTCGTCATGTGAGTGAAGTGCTCGTTCTCTTGAAGACACTGGCGTCAACGTCTTCTTCGTCTGATGAATAAGGGCACGGAACGAAGGCAACCAAAACTTACAATACAACTTGTTTAATTCCATGTTGTTTTGTAAATCTTGTAGCACTCGGCCCGACCTAGTTCTGAAGTTCATCCGTCCTTTTTCCCCTTCTCGTCATGTGAGTGAAGTGCTCGTTCTCTTGAAGACACTGGCGTCGACGTCCTCTTCGTCTGATGAATAAGGGCTCGGAACGAAGGCTCCAAAACTTACAACACAACTTGTTTAATTCCAGTTGTTTTGTAAATCTCGCTGCACTCGGCCCGACCTAGTTCCGAAGTTCATCGCCTTCCTCCCTTCTCGTCATGTGAGTGAAGGGGCTCGTTCTCTTGAAGACACTGGCGTCGACGTCCTCTTCGTCTGATGAATAAGGGCTCGGAACGAAGGCAACCAAAACTTACAACACAACTTGTTTAATTCCAGTTGTTTTGTAAATCTTGTAGCACTCGGCCCGACCTAGTTCTGAAGTTCATCGCCTTCCTCCCTTCTCGTCATGTGAGTGAAGTGCTCGTTCTCTTGAAGACACTGGCGTCGACGTCCTCTTCGTCTGATGAATAAGGCCTCGGAACGAAGGCTCCAAAACTTACAACACAACTTGTTTAATTCCAGTTGTTTTGTAAATCTCGTAGCACTCGGCCCGACCTAGTTCTGAAGTTCATCGCCTTCCTCCCTTCTCGTCATGTGAGTGAAGTGCTCGTTCTCTTGAAGACACTGGCGTCGACGTCCTCTTCGTCTGATAAATAAGGACTCGGAACGAAGGCTACAAAACTTACAGCGCAACTTGTTTAATTCCAGTTGTTTTGTAGATCTCACAGCACTCGGCCCGACCTAAATCCGAAGGTCGTTGTCTTCCTTCCTCGTCGTCTTGTGTCGCTAGCAGCTGAACACTTTCAATTAATTTCCTCCAAGTTCACAAAATATTAATAAATTACAGAATTTCACTTATCTTTCAATCAAAATCGATGAATAAATAGAAGAATACGTGAACTGGATATCATAGATTCCATGTGAAATATGATACTGATGAACCCTTTACCTAAAAAAAGTCAGCTGAGCGCATAAACTCGTTTCCGCACACGCGACTCCTCTTAAGTAGAACGAAAAGAAACTAAAGAAAAACCCCCAAAAAACAGTACCAGGAAATTTTTTTTATAAGACGATTCCACTCAAACAAATATGAGGTTTGCCAAAAATCTGCAACAGCAAAAAAGGGAGCAATCAAACTTTCACGGAAGATACCACCCAACGCCAATCTTCATTCGTCTGTTTAAATCTTGATATTATCTTGTGTGGCTCGTTGGTCTTGTGGTTAGCCTACCTGCTTCCAATGCAGAATGTCCAGAGTTCGATTCCCGCTATAGTAAGAAGTTTTTTTAACTTCCATCAGTTCTTGTCATAGGAATTTGTAAACGGTGACTTTGGAGCCGTCCTAGCAACGAGGCACATAATTAATTTAAAGTTGTTCTGAATTGGTCTTGTTGATTCTGGCGTTGCTCCTCATGTATTTGCACTGTCCAGACCACTGATTGCTATATTTCCTATTAAATTAATCGATATTTGGTTGGTTATCTTTCACTCGTCGATTGCGTGGGGGCCTGCAGTGTTGGCTTGGTCACTTTGGTTTACTGTCCCCCACTTAAAATCAGTTGTGTGACTGAGTGGGTAGACTCTCAATACGGATTTATTTATTTATTTAAATTTGTTTGAAATAATTTATAAAAGAATAAGTTTTCACGAATTTCGATTCAGTTAAATAGTCCAAAATTAACTATATTCGCGAATTTTTCCTGGCTGATCAAGACAGCATTTTGAAAATGTATGTCTGTATAGGGCTGTCCATGTTGCAGTAGTAGTAGTAATTGTTGTTGTTGTTTATTGTTTTTCGGGTCGCAACCCACAACAATACATAAAAATTAATAAAGTCAACACAAAGTAACAATCTTAACACTAATAATAACTCATGAAATATGCCACACAACATCAATAATTCAACAAACACATTTTTAGAAACTATAACTGACTGACTAGCCATAAATACTTACACATCCTATCTCACATCAGCACCAAATAACCTAATATATGCAACGAAAAATCAAACAGAAATGGAACATTAAGTTATGCAGTTATAATTTGCCTCTGAATACTATAATAATAACAATAACATTCCATTCTTTACCAATGAAAAAGTAGGATTATTTCTCAAACGCAAATGATCTTAATCTACACGATCTTGATATGTAATTATAGATTGATTGATTGGATATTGCTTAACGTCTCATATTTATGCACTTTGGCTAATCGAGACGAAGGGAGGGACGTAAGGGGTGACGCGGGGGGACAAGGGGTGGACAGGCCTGTGCTGGTCAGAACCATCCACAAGCATATGGGGAGGGCAGGGGTTCCTCCACGTCGTGGTCGTCTCCGTCTATGTCATCATCCGTCCGTGTTGTCATTGTCGTCGCCGTCGGGGAGGTAGTCAAAGAGAAGGGGAAAGTTTGTGTTAATCATGTATGTCCAATGAAATCATATGGAAATTATCCTTTTTACAACGGTCCATATAATCCTGTAGAAAATGATAACTGTAGGGATTGTACAATGGACACTTCAACATAAAGTGGTACAAATCTTCATTCTCTTGTAAGTTACAGACAGAACACAGCTCTTGCGGGTCTAGATTATAACTTATTGAACGACTATACCACTGCACCTGATTACAACCTGACAATCTAGTTTGACTAATTACTCTAAATTTCTCAATTGGTACTAACGCCTTTAAGTAATTAGCTGTATCCAATGAAGTGTGCAAGTTCTTATACATCATACTAAAGGAAGAAAGTATTTTGAACTCTAGATCCGCACTGCGTAAAATTTCCTCATGTGCATTGACTATTTCCGTAGACTTCTCAGCTATAGTTACCGAACGTTGAGCCTCCCACACCAACACACCAACACAGCTTTTAATTGCGATACCCAGTTGTATTTTGCGCAATTGGAACAACTGTTGCAGTCAAGGTATACCAGTCTGTTGTTACACAATTTAGGATAACGATTATCAGGCATCGCCAAAATTTTGGTTAAATAATTCAATGGCAAACTCAATTTGTACAGCAAGCATAGATCTTCTAGTTTCCAGCCTTACCATATAATTCGGCGTGTTTCTTGACAAACACAGGAACCTTTTGAAAAATTGCACCTGTACCCTTTCTACATGATCTAATTATCGTAATGTCCATATACCACTTCCGTACCTTAATGTTGCCAGCACAATAGAATCCAAAAACCGTACTCTTGCGTCCCAGGAATACATTCTTGATCTTACCATGATATTCCTCACGGTACCAATAGCTGTGTTTCCTTTGCTGACAAAATATTTACACGCCTCAAAAAACAAACCAGAGGACACAAAAGGTACTAGTAACTAGATATATTATTTACTTACAATTTCCACATTTTAACCTTTGTACTCAAAACTGTAATCCGACAAACGCACCTTGCCACCTCTTCGAAAAATCTAAATTTTTGTTTTACTAATATTAGCACACAGACCAAGAGGGTAACAATACATTTCTAGAGCCTTTAACTTCCTCTTTAGGTCAATTGAATTGTCCGCAAAAAAAACAAGATCGTCTGCGAACAATATCATAATTATGTCAGCAATACCATCTATAGACAACCCCTTCAATCCCCTTCCTATAAAAAAAAAAAATCGATGTCACTAATGAACAATGCAAACAGAAGAGAGAGAGAGAGGGAGTCACCTTGCAAAACCCCTTCAGTTACGTTTATTGCTGCTGTGTGCTCAACACCCACTCTGACCTTCATTACAGCCCGCTCGTAAATCTGTTGTAGAATTCTTATCATTTTTGAGCTTAATCAACTTATTCCACAACAAGTTTGGTTGACGGAATCAAACGCTCGTTTAAATCTACAAATAGAGATTACACTTTTCTCCCAGGTAAACGTCAATGATTATGTACAAGAGAGCTCAGCACAACTATATGGTCAACCAATACACCCTCTGTAACGTCTGAACCCTGCATGGCATTCAGGCAAAACACCAAAACTCTCTGCCCAATTATTTAGTCTAGTTGCCAATATGTGTGTAAATACTTTGACAATGCAGTTGATTAAAGCAATTCCTCTATCATTGAATGGATCATGTGTGTCACCCTTCTTATATAATAACAACATCTTTATGTCCGAGAAGTCTTCGGAGATTGTTTCACATTCAATAATCTCATCTAAGAGTAATTTTACATGACTCCGCCATTCACTATAGGCAAATTAACCAAACATTCATTTGGGAGCCTTACCAGGCTTTGCTCGATTTAAGGAATCATTTAACTCTTGCATACTTATTGCTGTATCTAAATAGGGGTGTCTATAGCATCGAGATAGACATTCAAACTAAGACAGCGCTCAGGGTAAACACTTCCAAAAAAAAATCTTACTCCCGCACAATGATAGGGTTCACAAGTGTTTGTTTCACCCTAAAAGACTTAACGGTGTTCCAAAATTGTTTCGAATTCCTAACATTACTAAGCTTAACATTAACTCCTGTCACACACTCTCTTTTCTTACCCTTTATTGAGCTTTTAAATAACTTTTTTGTCTCCAAGTACAAATTTAAATCAACTTGCCGATATCCTTTACTTTTACAACTCCTTAGTAGCATTTCACGTGTCCTTGACTAATCTCATGCACTCATGATCAAACCATGGTTTATTTTTACTTCTAACAGATTTCCGTCTACTTCTAACCATGCTTAACTCGCCAGCCACTTGGCTCACACTCGCTACTAGACAATCGTACATAGTCTGCGTGGATTGCGTACTTTGCGACTGATCTACTTCTGCATAAGCATCACTCGGCATTGCCTGTCTGTAGTAATCTTTTAGAGTCTAACTTCATTTGGAGCAACACAGTGTTGTCGACTACTTGTTATCGTACTTCCTCCTTTGCGACTTCATCGGGACTGTTAAATTTCAGCTTCAATTTGTTGGAATGAGCAATTTCTCATTACAGTGTAGAGCGGGTAAATTCAAACCCCACCGCCTTGCTGTTGCTGGACGCAACCGGATGACTCCCACATACAGTTGGCTGTAAAGAAGGAGGTTTTGATTTCCGGCCTCGCCTAAGGTAGACGCTGACAATTACTGTACCATCACTGTGCTTTCTGACTCTTGTGTGTGATAGATGTAAAGTGGCTATACAATAAATATCTGAATACATACAGCAGAGGTAATTTATTGTAACTAGAGAACATTGGAAGTACACAATTCCAACACAATTGACAAGGAACATGATCTGAAAAACCTTCCTCCAACATTCCCATGTCACAAATACTCCACAGCCCAAGAAAAATAACCCACACTAGATCAAAAATACATTTCCCATTCCAGGCCAAAAAACGTAAACTGAGCTTGGCTATCACTTATGCTCCTACCGTTTAAAACAACAAATGAATGACCTTCGAATGTTTGACACAATAGCCTTCCTCTAGCATTGATTGTATAATCTAGTGTTTCTCTGTTCGCGTTTAAACTCCGAACCATCAAACAAGTCAGGGTCCAGTTGGTTCATCAAACATATTCATGCCCACTTGGGAGTCCTTGCCAGGACTGACGTCATACAACCTACAACTATTTCAGACTTTGAACGTAAACACTTATAGAAGAAAATAATAAAACATTATTTCAACAACTAGGCTACACAGTGATTATCGTTCGGAAGGAAAAAAACACATGCGAATGTCACAAACCGAGGTGAACCAACAACCACATGTCATTTCAGGGGCGTAGGAACGGGGGGGGATGGGGGGAAACTCCCCCCCCCCACTTGTTGGCTTGACCCCCCAGTGGGGAGGTCAAGCCAGGTATGGGTGTCATTTGCTAAGTTATAGCTTGTTGGGTGATTTTTAGGATTTTTACTACAGTCGGGCTTGCAAACAAAAAGGAAGATTTTTGTTAACATTTTTTAGAAAGATTTAGTAAGAAACGTGATTTGCGAGACTAGACTAGCCATCTGACTTTAGACTAATATTCATTATATTTTGTGTGCAGTGTTTTCACTCCCAAGGAGGCTGTCGACCGATTTCAGTCAGGTAATCAATCTTCAATGCAATATTAGTTTCAAAATGTAACACTTGTTCATAATTAAAATTAGCCTGAAAACGTGTTTTAGGCCACCTATGAAGAGCACATATTAAAAAAATCTCGCCTACGGCGAAATAGACTCCGGCGGCTAGGGCTTCGCCCCAGACCCCATTTGCCCACCTAACCTCGTAGTCAACTTTAGTGTGACCCCACCACTTAAAAAATAGTTCCTACGCCACTGTGTCATTTAGGTCAATCACCTTTGCATCAAACACCCGTTTGTTGATAAATACGCATAATCCTCCGCTAGCCCTTCCCCTTGATTTGTCCTTGGTAGCTTTGCTACAGAATACGTCATAACCATACATAAACCCCGGTCCACGCTGCAAAATACTAGACATCCACGTCTCACACAGGCATATGACGTCATTAACCAGAAAGTCTTGAACAGCCGATCTATCCAAATCACAGAAGTTTTGGTAACCCTGACAGTTCCAGAAAAATGCCGGTCTTCTTTGCTGCTCCTCGAAGAGGATTGCTAGTAGTGGGTTGCGACACTAGTTGCTGTTGTGTGTTCTCACTTCTCACCATCTTCCCTCGCCAGTGATTTGCTCTAACTGACGAACATGACTCCGTCGACCTCCATCTGGTTGAATCTCTTTATTTTCGCAGACTTGCTGCCCTTAGCCAACATAGATTTCCTCATTGACAACAAGTGCTTCTTAATTGCCCTGTTCTCCACACTCAAGTCCTCATTAAAATAAGTGTCATTACCTCTCAGTGTATAACCATTACGCAGTACTTCAATCTTAACTTCAGTCGAACACAATTTGACCAATAATGGATCCGACTTGTCACTTCGATTGCCAAGGCGTAAAGCTGACATTATGTCCGAAGTACCAACCTCGATCTCAATCGTGTCAACAAACAGTGACTCTAGATCCTTAACAATGCTCTCGCTTGCCGGTAAACCATGAATTATCACATTATTTTTATTTTCATTGACCTGCAGCCACTTAACTTCACGTTCCAACATTTGCACACGAGAGTTGAGGATCTTGCAGAGCACTTTCCACTTGCTGGAACTTTACGGAAATAGCTTCATTAATTCACTTTTAATTTGCGTCGGTAGATTATCACTCAAGTTCTTAAGTTCAAACCGAATCATCGCACGTTCTACTTCCTTAAACTTACACTCGATATCTGCCTGCATAATGACTGTACCGTGGAGCGCTGGCTTTCCGAACACATCCGTTCACTACCGAGGCCAGAGCGAGACTCCAGGGCTGTCCATGAATGCTATTGACAACTTTGCAAAAATTCATATACTTCGGATGCTTCTTTGCCGAGCTAACACCTATTTGCTAACGGCAAAATGTGTCCTTTTCCCTCTTAATTGGATGACCGAAGCAAAGACTTCAATTTCACTTACCCCCTAAAAATTAGCTCGGGTGTTTTTTTTTGTTTGCTATTTTACCTGTTTGTTCGCTCCCGACCGGGCAAACGGCATACGCGATCTTGATGAAAATTAGAGGGGACCTTTGAAATCTCTTAACTAAGACCTGCCACGTTTTTGGGTACAATCTAAGAAATATTTCTCATTAATATCGCACTTTTACTGTTTTAAAAAAAATTAATGCCATATTTTCGTGACATTTGGGCCGATTCTGACCAAACGGGTGGGGCTACAACGTTCGAATTTTAAATGGACATTAAGGTTATGGTGATGTAGTACTTTGGAAAGAAAAAGTTGAAGAAGTTAGCAAGAATCCATAGAAATAAAGGTTTTAATATCAGTTTTTTGAGGTGTATAATAATTAACAAGTAACTATAGAAACTTGACAACAATCACCTACAATGCGTACAAAAAGCAAGTCTTCGGGCCTCCAGATATTATACATTCTAATTACCACAGCGATTAGTACTAGGTACTTTATAAAAAATATCCAAATTTAACAAAAATGATTTATACAATGGAACTTGACGAAGTAAAGAGATCCCAAGCATACAAAAAATTATAAAAAGCTCATCCATCAACGCTTCTAAAAAAGCGTTCGCGAAGCGGCCTAGTATTCCTGTAGAGTACGAACTCTTGTAATTCTAGAGCAACCAACCTGTTTGCTTCCCAAGACACTTTGATTTGAGTAATCACTTAAATAATTTTGATTGAATTCAAGTTGTGCTGTTGTAATGGTTGTTCATGTTACAACTTACAATAACACGAAATGCATGAATTATTTTGTATGCAATAGTGCTATATCCGATATACTCTCAGATATACGGATATACCGAAATCCTAGTCCCAGATGGATTTCTCTTCAACTTCTCACTTCTTTGCAATAGCTTTCGAATGTCCTGAAAAAAAGAAAAAAAACATAATTAATCTTACTATATCGATGATTATTGTGGTAAATAAATTTTTCATAGGTGTATTTAGTGGCAAAATCCTGAACTAGTGATTGCGATATTTCACAAGGCATTGATTTAAATACCATATTAAAATTCGTAGTTTATTTGTGGACAATTGCAACACAAACTTTCTTAAAATTGGGAAACAAAAATCACATCAATATTTTAGTTTCTGAAACAAATATTTGCTGATAATTTGTCGGCATCTTTATCACTAAAGCTGATCAAAACTGTGAAGTGCATTGATATACGGGAAGAAATATCAATGATTAAACAAAGCGCATTTACCCATTATTCTCTTAACGACTCTGGGGGTGATGGAAGTATAAATACATCTCCCATTGGAAAAATACCAAATTTAAGGAAATTTTTCAGGAATGTATTATTTGTGACTAATATCTGCCAACAATAATGAAATGAGGTGATAAATGATGATAAAATGAAGAACGACACCCAAGTGACGCGAGCCAAACTTACCGATATTATACCGCATTTGTTCCAGCGTTCAACTCTTCCTAGTGGAGGCATCGAGTACATAGATATTCTACATTTCTTCTGAGCAAGACCAGCCCATCTGATCCCAAGTTTACCACAAACAATAATCAATTACAGACTAGACTAGAACAATTTGATCAGCAAACGTTGATTTACACATCTTTGCACAGAAACGATATTACACTTTGTATTCTAGCTCTCTTCTATATGGTCTTGGTAGGGGTCGTCCTGACTGATGGCACTCGATGGTTGGCAGATGAAATAGCTTATGTGGGACTAACATTTGGGTGCATGTATTGATGTAAATACACAATGACATGCACGAAAATGTTAACACCACATGAGCAGATCACAGGATGCGATAGCGATAGTCCTGTCTTTCTCGTATCATTAATGCTCGTGACAATCTGTGGGCTTGCTCTCAGCATTGTTGATCCTCCAAAAGAGGCCACAACTATACTTGAAAGTTGCACAACGATCAGAAAACATTTCAACATTTTACAAAATTCTAAAATAACTACCAAAAACCTTTTTGTAGACTATATCCAATCAGTTATTAAATGCCTTAAGCAATAAAACTATTCATTCAAACAGGTACAACGGTCGGTAGAGCTTTAAATAGATCAACACAAGAACATCGTGTCTGGTATTAAGCCTGGTTTGTTAACTCACAAATTTTAAGACAAAATGAAGCAAACAATTTAAATAATGAATATCTGTTATAAATTAATAAAAATAAAAACCACATACAATATAATTATTACGTTTTGATGACAATAAAACATATGCGCCTCTTCAGTCGCATAACTAGGTATTTTGTTGTTGTTGTTGTTCATAAACGACAGTGTTTGCTCGAGCGTAAACGCGCGACTCATTTTCGGGAGGTCCCGGTTTCAAATCCCGTCAAGTTCGGCAATCCTGACTGAAGTTATTTTTCCGAGGTTTTCTTCAGTCGTTAATGCGTATGCGAGGGATTGAGTCCTCTTAAACAGCCCTCGGACATCCTTTCGTATTCCAAATTCCAACATACCTTGTTAGGCCTGAAGAGGGGCATGAATTGCACCCTGGGCAGGCTTTCTACGAAAAATTATGTATAGGGAGTGTAAATAAATACATACAAAAGAATTCGTTTTAAGAGTCAACCCACTCAGTCATATAACTAAATTATACCGCAGTTTTTCCAGCTTTCAACTCTTCCTAGTAGAGGTATCGAGTTCATAGATATTCGATATTTCTTCTGAGCAAGACCAGCCCATCTGATCCCAAGTTTACCATAAACAATAATCGATTACAAACTAGACTAGAACAATTTGATCAGCAAACGTTGATGACATGAACCAATCATTACACATATCTTTGCACAGAAATGGTATTACACTTTGTATTCTAGCTCTCTTCTATATGGTCTTGGTAGGGGTCGTCCTGACTGATGGCACTCGATGGTTGGCAGATGAAATAGCTTATGTGGGACTAACATTTGGGTGCACGTGTTGATGTAAATACACAATGACATGCACGAAAATGTTAACACCACATGAGCAGATCACAGGATGCGATTTTCTTGTCTTTCTCGTATCTTTAATGCTCGTGACAATCTGTGGGTTGGCTCTCAGCTTTATTCATCCTCCAATAGAGGCCACAACTTTACTTGAAAATTGCTCAACGATCAGAAAACATTTCAACATTTGACAAAATTCTAAAATTACTACCAAAAAAACTCTTTGTGGACTTTATCCAATCCGTTATTAAATTATTTATAGGGCGTGTAAATAAATACATACAAATAAATTCGTTTTAAGAGTCAACCCACTCAGTCATATAACTGAATTATTCGATCGAGTACAAAGATATTCGATTTTTCTTCTTAGCAAGACCAGCCCATCTGATCCAAAGTTTACCATAAACAAAAATCGATTACAGACTTGACTGGAAACAATTTGATCAGCAAACGTTGATGACATGAACCAATCATTTACACATCTTTGCACAGAAATGGTATTACACTTTGTATTCTAGCTCTCTTCTATATGGTCTTGGTAGGGGTCGTCCTGACTGATGGCACTCGATGGTTGGCAGATGAAATAGCTTATGTGGGACTAACATTTGGGTGCATGAGTTGATGTAAATACACAATGTCATACACGAAAATGCTAATACCACATGAGCAGATCACAGGATGCGATTTTCTTGTCTTTCTCGTATCTTTAAGGCTATTCGACCGCGTTTTTCTATTTTCCAAAATATGCTACCAAGTCAAAACATAGTTAATGGCTTCAAACCTGGATATTTTAGAAAATCAAAAATATTTTTTTCAAATTTTTCTGATCCGGTACACGGCCAATAAAGCCACCTCAAAATAATTTTCAACTTCTATTGGCTTGTTCACTGCGACTTTTACTCACCACGCTGCGCTATTGTACTAGCCCCCCACCGCCGTCTGGATGCCTGTAAAGGCGGATGTAGAGTGTAGACGGCGGTGATAGCCCAACTTGCGGGTGTCATGGCTGCTCATAGCTGTCAGCAGCCTACTGTTTTTATTGTCAATTTGCATAGTTTTATGTTGAAAGCAAAATGACCAATTTCTGTGTGTATTCGTGTAAGGAGAGAGGAGGGCATACTGTCGTGTTTATTACTACAAATAAATACAATCACACACAATATACTGACTATTGTGTCTTTATTCGGCTTCCTGCCTACGTAACCTCTCTCATGTCAACAAATCAGCCCTAGGCTTTGCTGAGGCGTATGCAAGTAGGGCCTAGGCCTATACTTGCTAATTTATAATACCATGATATTGATATGCCTAGGTCTACATCTAATGCTGAAGAAAAGCCTAGGCCCTAGTCAGCCTTATTCCAAGTAGGCCTAGGTCTAATCTCATTAACAGTGCTAGGCCCTAGGTTTAGACTTCAACGGCGCCATGTGCTTTCAGCTCTTATTTTAATTTTCCTATCGTTCACGTTTTCATTGTTTAAAAGTTTAAACAAACAAAAATATGCTATTGAATAAAACCAGCCGTACGACTACTTACGTAAAACCATTGATTAAAGAAGGAATGGTAAAACAATACGTAAACAAACAATCGAGGAAGCATACAGATTTGACAATGCAGAGCCTGCTATACATAGTTTATTTCAAACACCGCCACGGTCTTAGGGCAGGGTCACTAGATACCTAACAAGCAGCTCGGAATAAGTATAGTGGACCCTGGTTTTGGGGTTTAGTGCAGTGCGCGATCTGCGTAGAGCTTTGCGTGAACAAGCCAATTCGCCAAGGCACACCATTCAACGTAGGGTGTTTGTGTTTCTGTGACATTAATTTTCAACTGTTTTTCTATGGACTGACTGAGAGAAAACAAATTTATTTTAACAATTGCCTTTCCTGCGAATTTTTTCGTTTGGCGGTAAAAATCGGTACAAAATACCGCCAAACGAAAAAATTTGCATGAAAGACAATTGTTAAAATAAATCTCTTTTCTCTCAGTCAGTCCATCAAGAAAAACAGTTTCAAAATTAATGTCACAAAAACACAACACCCTACGTTGAATGGTGTGCCTTGGCGAATTGAAGTTGGAAATTATTTTGAGGTGTCTATATTGGCCGTGTACCGGATCAGAAAAATTTGTAAAAAATATTTTTTATTTTCTAAAATACCCATGTTTCAAAGCCATTCACTATATTTTGACTTAGTAGCATATTTTGGAAAATAGAAAAACGCGGTGGAATAGCCTTAATGCTCGTGACAATCTGTGGGCTGGCTCTCAGCTTTATTCATCCTCCAATAGAGGCCACAACTTTACTTGAAAATTGCTCAACGATCAGAAAACATTTCAACATTTTACAAAATTCTAAAATTACTACCAAAAACCTTTTTGTAACCTATATCCAAGCAGTTATTAAATGCCTTAAGCAAAAAAACTATTCATTCAAACAGGTACAACGGTTGGTAGAGCTTTAAATAGATCAACACAAGAACATCGTGTTTGGTATTAAGCATAGTTTAGTTAATCTCACAAATTTTAAGACAAAATGAAGCTAACAATTTAAATAATGAATATCTGTTATAAATTAATAAAAAAAAAACATATACAATATATTACGTTTTGATGACAATAAAACATATGCGCCTCTTCAGTCGCATCACTAGGTATTTTGTTGTTGTTGTTGTTCATAAACGACAGTGTTTGCTCGAGCGTAAACACGCGACTCTTTTTCGGGAGGTCCCGGTTTCAAATCCCGTCAAGTTCGGCAGTCATGACTGAAGTTATTTTTCCAAGGTTTTTCTCATTCGTTAATGCGAATGCGAGGGATTGAGTCCTCTAAAACAGCCCTCCAACATCCTTTCGTAATCCAAATTCCAACATACCTTGTTAGGCCTGAAGAGGGGCATGAATTGCATCCAGGGCAGGCTTTTTACGAAAAATTATTTATAGGGCGTGTAAATAAATAAATACAAATAAATTCGTATTAAGAGTCAACCCACATAGTCATATAACTGAATTATACCGTAGTTGTTTCAGCGTTCAACTCTTCCTAGTGGAGGTATCGAGTTCATAGATATTCGATATTTTTTCTGAGCAAGACCAGCCCATCTGATCCCAAGTTTACCATTAACAATAATTGATTACAAACTAGACTAGAACAATTTGATCAGCAAACGTTGATGACATGAACCAATCATATACACATATCTTTGCACAGAAACGGTATTACACTTTGTATTCTAGCTCTCTTCTATTTGGTCTTGGTACGGGTCGTCCTGACTGATGACACTCGATGGTTGTCAGATGAAATAGCTTATGTGGGACTAACATTTGGGTGCACGTGTTGATGTAAATACACAATGACATGCACGAAAATGTTAACACCACATCAGCAGATCACAGGATGCGATTGTCTTGTCTTTCTCGTATCTTAATGCTCGTGACAATCTGTGGGCTGGCTCTCAGCATTGTATGATCTTCTCCAAAAGAGGCCACAACTATACTTGAAAGTTGCACAACGATCAGAAAACATTTCAACATTTTACAAAATTCTAAAATTACTACCAAAAAAACTCTTTGTGGACTATAATTAATCAGTTATTAAATGCCTTAAGCGATAATACTATTCATTCAAACACGTATGACAGTCGGTAGAGCTCCAGGTTAGCTCCAATAGAGGCCATAACTTTACTTGAAAGTTGATCAGCGATCAGAAAACATTTTAACATTTTACAAAATAAAAACATTACTACCAAAAAACTCTTTGTGGACTGGAACCAAATCAGTGATTAATGCCTTAAGCAATAATACTATTCATTCAAACACGTACGACAGTCGGTAGAGCTTTAAATACATCAACACAAGATAATTGTGTTTGTTACTTAAGCCTGGTTTGATCAGCTCACAAATTCTAAGATTATATGAAGCAAACAATTTTAATAATGAATAATATCTGTTATGAATTAATAAAAATCATCATCTCATCCATCAAAGCGACTAAAAAAGCGTTCGCGAAGCGGACTAATCTTAGTTATTAAGGGTGGTCGTAAATTCCTGTATAGTACGAACTCTTGTAATTCTAAAGCAACCAACCAGTTTGCTTCCCAAGACACTTTGATGTTGAGTAATCACTTAAACAATCTTGATTGAATACAAGTAGTGCTCTTGTTATGGTTGTTTATGATACAATAACACGAAATGCATGAATTATTTTGTATGGAATAGTGCCATATCCGATATACTCTTAGATATACAGATAACGAAATCTTAGTCCCAGATGGATTTTTCTTCAACTTCTCACTTCTTTGCAATAGCTTTCGAATGTCCTGCAAAAATGAAAAAAAACATAATTTTAATCTTACTTTATCGATGTTTATTGTGGTAAATTAATTTAAATTTTACAATAGGTGTATTTAGTGGCAAAATCCTGGGATAGTGATTGCGATGCTTCATAGGGCATTGATTTAAAAGCCATAAGAAAATGAGTAGTTAATTAGTGGACTATTGCAACACAAACTTTCTTAAAATTGGGAAACAAAAATCACATCAATATTTCAGTTTCCGAAACAAATATTTGCTGATAATTTGTCGGCAACTTTATTTCTAAAGCTGACCAAAACTGTGAAGTGCATTGATATACGAGGAGGAATATCCAAGATTAATTACAAAGCGCATTAACCCCTTATTCTCTTAACGGCTATAGGGGTGATAGAAGTATAAATACATCTACCATGGGAAAAATACAAAATTTAAGGAAATATTTCAGGAGTGACCAATAGCTGCCAACAATAATGACATTAGGTGATAAATGATGATATAATGAAGAACGACTCCCAAGTGACGGGAGCCAAACTTACCGTTATTATACCGCATTTATTCCAGCGTTCAACTCTTCTTAGTGGAGGTATCGAGTACAAAGATATTCGATTTTTCTTCTTAGCAAGACCAGCCCATCTGATCCAAAGTTTACCATAAACAAAAATCGATTACAGACTTGACTGGAAAAAATTAGATAAGCAAACGTTGATTACATGAACCAATCATATACACATATCTTTACACAGAAACGGTATTACACTATGTATCCTAGCTCTCTTCTATTTTGTCTTGGTACGGGTCGTCCTGACTGATGACACTCGATGGTTGTCAGATGAAATAGCTTATATGGGACTAACATTTGGGTGCATGAGTTGATGTAAATACACAATGTCATGCACGAAAATGTTAACACCACATGAGCAGATCACAGGATGCGATTTTCTTGTCTTTCTCGTATCTTTAATGCTCGTGACAATCTGTGGGCTGGCTCTCAGCTTTATTGATCCTCCAAAAGAGGCCACAACTTTACTTGAAAGTTGCTCAACGATCAGAAAACATTTCAACATTTGACAAAATTCTAAAATTACTACCAAAAAAACTCTTTGTGGACTATAATTAATCAGTTATTAAATGCCTTAAGCGAAAATACTACTCATTGAAACACGTACGACAGTCGGTAGAGCTTTAAATAGATCAACACAAGCTAATTGTGTTTGTTATTTTAGCCTGGTTTGGTTAACCTCACAGATTTTAAGATTATATGAAGCAAACAATTTAAATAATCAATATCTGTTATAAATTAATAAAAAAAAAATATACAATATATTACGTTTTGATGACAATAAAACATATGCGCCTCTTCAGTCGCATAACTAGGTATTTTGTTGTTGTTGTTGTTCATTAACGACAATGTTTGCTCGTGCGTAAACACGCGACTCATTTTCGGGAGGTCCCGGTTTCAAATCCCCTCAAGTTCGGCAATCCTGACTGAAGTTATTTTTCCGAGGTTTTTCTCAGTCGTTAATGCGAATGCGAGTGATTGAGTCCTCTTAAACAGCCCTCCGACATCATTTCGTTATCCAAATTCCAACACACCTTGTTATGCCTGAAGAGGGGCATGAATTGCACCCTGGGCAGGCTTTTTACGAAAAATTATTTATAGGGCGTGTTAATAAATACATACAAAAGAATTCGTTTTAAGAGTCAACCCACTCAGTCATATAACTAAATTATACCGCAGTTTTTCCAGCTTTCAACTCTTCCTAGTAGAGGTATCGAGTTCATAGATATTCGATATTTCTTCTGAGCAAGACCAGCCCATCTGATCCCAAGTTTACCACAAACAATAATCGATAACACACTAGACTAGAACAATTAGATCACCAAACGTTGATGACATGAACCAATCATATACACATATCTTTGCAAAGAAACGGTATTACACTAGGTATCCTAGCTATCTTCTATTTGGTCTTGGTAGGGTCGTCCTGATGATGGCACTCGACTGATGGCACGCGA
>JAMZAV010010652.1:0-19280 GCA_024449915.1 Sweltsa coloradensis
CCCTATTCATCGTAATCGCCGATAGTGACTGGCGGAGATATTTATGCAATCCGGCAACATCAGTTCCTAATGAATGTGCGTTTTCAACAGCTAAACATTAGAAACGAGCATCTCTGGCGCCCGAGACCGTCGACATGTTCTTGTTCATGAGAATGTGCGCGTTAAAAGTGATGACCTGTCAATATAAAGTAAATAATTGACTAAATTAACTTTTTTTTTTGTAATCGTAATTAAAAATTCTTAAAATTATGTAATTTCGGGTACCCGACCGTAAGATGGACGGGTACCCGGGGAGGCATTTTGACAAATTTGCACAGCCCTATCTGTTACCAGCCTATTTTTTGCATGGTAGGCAATATACTTTTAAATACACATGAAGACTTGTGATAAGTACTATCTTGTAGCTATTCTGTAGAATTTTATTTTATTTTGCATGCAATAATCACAGAGTTTTAATCATTTTTAACATACCTACTGTACAAGAAAAACACCCGTGCAAAAAACTATGTATGTCTATTACCGCTTGTTACGATCCCTGTATTAAGTCAAGTTAATATTGTACCCTAAAATTGTTTATGTCATGTCATGAGAAAGCTCATCTTATTTCCTATTGATCCACCACATACTTACAATTGTCTTTTTAATGAATGAATTACGATACAGTTAGGTTTGTTAATACAAAAATGTTGTTTAAAAGTATGCCCGTTACTCGTGTTTTGTTTCAATATTTAATAATAGGTACTACTTTAGGGGTTTTATTTAATAGAGCAAATTTTACATGGTCCTACATATCATTGAAAAATAAAAAATACTTTGTGCTCACCTATATATATATCGCAATATGATGACTTTAAGGAGACTACATTAGCGTGATAGGCGGCAGGCCTGCTATAAATAGGGATCCCAAAATTTTGTGAATGACTTTTTTCAGTAAATAATGCTATGACTGTTTTATTATTAAGTAGTAAAATAAGGCAATGATCACGTTTTTATTAAGGCTGGGCATCGATGTTAAATAGCAACATCGACATCAAAGTCAAATAATCGATGTCAAATCGCGATGTCGAAAAATTTTTCGACATCGACATCGAAATTGAAAAAATCGATAAAAAAAAATTAAAATTACTTTCATATCGATAATTGCGCCGAAATGAGAATAAAATCGCGTAAAAAAAATCCCGACGAAAATATCACTTTGTAATCATATCACGATATACTATCGACATAAAACTCCCTTTTCTCGCATTTGCGTCAATTTGAATTGCGCGCCGTCTTGGCGCTGGTCGCGGATTGGCCGCGCCTGTGACGGGCCCCTCGATGCCCCTCCCACGAGGGAGTGAGAGAGAGGGAGCGGTGAAGCGAGAGAGAGCGCGAGGTCTAGGCCTTGCCTCGATCGACGTGGCGTGTTGGCGGTTGGGGGGAGGGAGTGGTCATCCGTTGCTAGGCAACAGATACAAGGCCGCTCTAGCGCTCAGCGGCGGGACATTCAAACTTACGCGAGCGAAGTGTTTACGTAACTGTTGAAGAGTACGCCTACCTCAAATTGGACGTACAATTGTAATTTGAAATTATCACGTAAAAATGAATTTTCAGACGTTTTAAGTGGGAATTACAAATTTCAATATATATATATATTTTTTTTTTACATGATTAATTAACAAAAAACATCGATTTCCACAAAAAAAATCGATGTCGAAATATACTCCCGACATCGATAAAACATTGATTAATCGATGTCGATGCCCAGCCTTAGTTTTTATGTTAAATTAGAGGAATATCGGGAACTTTCCTCCATTTCTGTAAGTTTTAGCTCCAAAAATGCAGTTGGGCATTGAAATCAACATTTCTGTTTTAAAGGGGTATTTAACCGCTAAACTCAAAAAATATATTTCATTCAGGCTAACTAGTAATGAATTTAGCAATCAACAGAAAAATTATTGGGGCCACCATGACCTCCCAAAAAATTGTCAAACATGACATTTTTCGAGCTAGGTCCCATCGGCAAAAATCTCCCATAAGAAATAACATGGGGACGATCTTTATGCCCCGTGACCTTGGAGGATTTTGATCCAAAAAAATATTGGCCTTTATTGACGTACTCTACAGCCTTTTCTGTAAATTCTCTATATTTTGTTTTGTAATTTGGGCAAGTAGTTTGGTCAAAATATGCTGATTACCAAGTTGGGGTGTGATTTTGGAATGCATATTTTGCATGTTTGAGGGTATATTTGGGCACAGTTTCAAGACACGATGTTATAAAGGGGCATTTTAGATTGGTACTATGCTCTAGTATCTATGTGGACCAAAAAAGAAGCAGGTTAAAGCCGATTTAAGAAATTTCCCAAAACACCAATTTTCGCTAATTTCTGGATCAAAAAAATTCAAAAATTCGTGTTAAATCACAGTTACAAAATATAATTTTTTAAATGGTCATTTTAGTGTAGTATTGTGCTATAGATCACGTGGTAAAAAATAATTTTTGAGGTTTTTAGCCCCTTTAATTTAACGTATAGTAGGGTACAATTACAATGACGGTTGAAAATATTATTATCGAACACACCTAGCTAATTCCAATTAAGTTAACCTTATACGGCCTAAATATTTGTTTATGTGTAATACGTGTTCATTTTGCCGAAGAGTAGAGCTGAGATTGCAGTGCTATTTTTATGACGAAATGATGCCTTTACCTTGAGTTTATACACAGAAATTGAGGATTTTTTATAACGAAATGAGAACTTTTTATTTGCTATTTCTCAGGGTCCCTAGCTATATAAAGCATACTTTTATTTCAATGCTAGGCCTACATATTATCGATATAAATTGTGTTTGAGATCCCGAATAAAAATACCGATAAACTCGCATTTTTGGATGAGCGTAGCGAGCGGAAGCGAAGACTTCAATTTCACTGACCCCCAAAAAATTTAGCTCGGGTGTTTTTTTTTTTTTTTTTTTTTTTTTTTTTTTTTTTTTTGTTTTTCCGTCTGTTTGTTCGCTCGATTCCGGGCAAACGGCATATGCGATCTTGATGAAAATTTGACCGGACCTTCGTTTTCTCTGAACTTAGAGGTGTATTGTTTTTGGGTACAATCGAAGAAATATTTCTCATGAATATCGTACTTTTACGATTTTTTTTCGATTTTTAGTGCGATATTTTCGTGACATTTGGGCCGATTCTGACCAAACGGGTGGGGCTAGAACGTTCATATTTCACATGGACATTAAGATTATGGTGATGTAGTACCTTTTGAAAGAAAAAGTTGAAAAAGTTAGCTAGAATCCATAGAAATAAAGGTTTTAATATTAGTTTTTCAATTTTTAGTGCGATATTTTCGTCATATTTGGGCCGATTCTGACCAAACGGGTAGGGCTACAACGTTCAGATTTCACATGGACATTAAGGTTATGGTGATGTAGTACCTTTTGAAAGAAAAAGTTCAAAAAATTAGTCAGAATCTACAGAAATAAAGGTTTTAATATGAGTTTTTTGAAGTTTATAATACCAATTAACAAATAACAATAGAAACTTGACAACAATCACCTCCACAATGCATTCAAAAAGCACTTGCAAAGGAAAAGTGCAAACAAACGCACAAAACGCAAAAAAAACTTACAAAAAAACGCTCATCCATCAACGCGGCGGGACTTTAGCGTTTTCCTAGTCTTAGGAAATGATGAATATAGGCCTAGGCCTAACTTAAATTAAATATAACACCAATTGTAATAAAAACAAATGAGCTGAGGAAACGTTTGTCATATCGGGAAAAAGAGAAATCTAGAGGGCTTCAGGGCGCCCATATGAGTTAGCATGGTATGAAAATGTAACTCGCCGTATCTTTTGACTTGAGCAAAAGAAATCTAAACCAATAACACCACAAGATGCAAAATTTTGTGAAGAAGATGATGACATCCAAGCTGGACAACGCTTCCTAAATTCACACGATTATGAACTAGTTAAATGGACCCATGTTTGTGCACTGTCGCAAAATGTACTCCGACTGAGCGGCAGCCTAAGGGAGACGCAGCTGTGGCATCCTCGCATTCCACGTGCCTGTCCATGGTTGCTACATTTATTTTGCATTTTGCATTTTTTTTTTTTTTTTTTTGCAGATTTTGTTGGCACATGTAGGATATTTTATAAGTAATGTACCTATAATCTAGGTTATGTTGAGAGAATGCCAATCAACTGGAGGATATTGGTGTGAGATAGGATCCAACAGCTTACCTTCGAAAAGTGATTGTGGTTGCTGAATTCCTTGATGAATAGAGATAGAGACATAAATAATAAATATGTACCTGTCTATGTATTTATGTTTCTATTTAAATCAAGAAATTCAGCAGCCCTGCAGCCACCATCTCTTTTCAAAGGTAAGTTAGCTATTGGATCCTTAATCACACCAATATAATGTATAACCTAGTACAACCAAGTGAACTCACAGTTGCCACAAAGCAAGTCCGAAATTGCACAGTGTGATGCAGTCACAAATTTTGTGCTGATGCCACGGACAAAATGTTTTACGTGCTTTTTTTATCAGCAGTTTGGAAAGTTTGGCAACAGTAGTGTAAATGTAGAGTTCACTTCAACTAAAAAATAACGGCATTAATATTTTGGATAGAGCAGAGTTCTGTATATCCACGCAAAGAGGAAAGATTAGTTTCTTACAGTATGGATATAATTCTGGTCAGTGGTCGGGTTCATGGGCTATCAGGGATCACTTACGAAACATTTACCACGGGTTAATTGCCTATTCAATGCCGACGGGTGGGAACCGGACGTCACTTAAGATCCCTATAGCCCCACAGTTAAAATGTAGTACCCCTACACATCTCTAAACATGACAGATCAAGTGTAAGGAGGTTGAATCTCTGGATCACATCTTTTGCATCAAAATGTTGCACTCAATAGACCATGAATGTTTGTACTATTTTAATTAATTTAATGCCATTAAGGAATACTCTCTCATGAACTGTAAAGTAGACCTAGTATAAACTATGTACACTACATTTTCAAACTCAATGACATTATCAACACTAATTAAACGGGTACTATAATATGGCAAACAGTATCACATAAAAGAGTTGAGTTGGAACTTAGAACAATCTGCCTTTTTCCTCAACTAGTGTTCCAGAACCTAGTAAATACTAGTAACAACTAGGTACCAGTACCTTACCTGTTTTGCCCAATTTTACCCAACCCACTTTAGTTTATGCTCACCTCCAAATCAAGGAACCTAGCCAATTAGCCGACTTTTGTCACCTATTTTATCGGTAAACTAGGATGATCCCAGACTAATACATATTTGTCTTGAAAAACTCAGATTTATTTCTTAGTAGGGCCTACTATTTATTATTTTATTATACAGGTAGTAGTCTATCTATAAAATCAAATTGATCAATCACTGGCTTTCAAAGCTCAAATTAAATGCTTCCTATTTGTTGCAGGCCAACTCTACTCTAGTAAGTCTATGTGCCACAAACAAAACATTTTTTCAAAACTTTGTACGCATTCTAAGTACTTAGCTTACTTTTTGCTGGTAAACCCTTAATAAGGATTAGCCTAATTAGGTAATAGCTACAAATCCCCTTTCACCTACACAGTACGGTATGTAGGATGTTTAAGTAGCCAATTCTATTCCCCTTGCAATCAAGATTATGATCAAGCTAGCTGGGTCAGTAGCCTACCAGTACTAGGGCTGGGCAAAAAAATCAATATTTCGATACGATATCAATAAGTGGAAATCTTTTCGATATCGATATTTGGCTTCATATCAAAATTTACACAACAAATAATGCTAAATTTCGTAATTTTGGTAGAGGCACCGGGTATGTAGTCAAAATTAAATTAACCTGTCTGATTCATATATGATGGAGGTGCCGGGTCATAAAACGCGATTGTGAGATCGGATAGTTAAATGGGTTTATGGTGATACCTTATCATCTATCAACCCTATTTAGCCACAAAATTAATAATTTTTTGATTTTTGATTTTTTTTTACAAACAATCCTACATTTTGATATATCGATATCATATCGAAAATTTTTGTGTGATATCGTGTGATATCGATAATTGAATATGTCATAGCCCAGCACTAACCAGTACCAAATGGAAATTAAATGAAACTAAAAGATAGGCCTATCTCTAACTTAACAATTTTTTATGGGCTTGATTTAAGTTTTTAAATCCAAAATTCATAAAGGCTAATGCAACTACATACGTTGATAACTAAGCTAAGGAAATAAACTTTGATCTTGTCTTGGCATAATGAGGAAACAACTCCTTAAGGACAATAACCTTGTTTGATCTTCTAAAAAAAATTAGAATCCAGACAACAATTCCTAGAGCATAGTCTACCCGTTCAATATTAACAATCTCATTGAGTTTGAACTTTCCACAATTGCCAACTCCATTATCCTACCTCAAAAGCAAGACTCCGTAACAAATGTTAATGAAAGACTTGCAAGGGTAGATAATGAAGTGAACAAATTAGGAGACTAAATACTATTTTTGTTCTTGACTCACACAGAAGGTTTCGGATCAGCTTACAATGTAGGCGGTGGAATCGGAAGGCGGCTTGGCCATGCTGCTGGGCTTGCTTCGTAGTCTGGACCAGGATGGCAATCTTCTGGATCTGAAATATGATACAAGGGGTGACGGTGTGACAAGTAAAGATGAGAATGGTTGTAGACAGGGTTTGGTCGGTAGAATGTGCCTACACGTGTAGAAAATGTTCAAGTGTAATCTATGCGAGCGTATATTCAGAGTAGGGCCCTACTTTAACTGGGAACATGAATAAACATCCATGCTGCTGGGCTTGCTTCGTAGTCTGGACCAGGATGGCATCTTCTGGATCTGAAATATGATACAAGGGCTGAAGGTGTGACAAGTAAAGATGAGAATGGTTGTAGACAGGGTTTGGTCGGTTAGAATGTGCCTACACGTGTAGAAAATGTTCAAGTGTAATCTATGCGAGCGTATATTCAGAGTAGGGCCCTACTTTAAACTGGGAACATGAATAACATCCATGCTGCTGGCTTGCTTCGTAGTCTGGACCAGGATGGCATCTTCTGGATCTGAAATATGATACAAGGGGTGACGGTGTGACAAGTAAAGATGAGAATGGTTGTAGACAGGGTTTGGTCGGTAGAATGTGCCTACACGTGTAGAAAATGTTCAAGTGTAATCTATGCGAGCGTATATTCAGAGTAGGGCCCTACTTTAACTGGGAACATGAATAAACATCCATGCTGCTGGGCTTGCTTCGTAGTCTGGACCAGGATGGCAATCTTCTGGATCTGAAATATGATAGGCCTACAAGGGGTGAAGGTGTGACAAGTAAAGATGAGAATGGTTGTAGACAGGGTTTGGTCGCGTAGAATGTGCCTACACGTGTAGAAAATGTCAAGTGTAATCTATGCGAGCGTATATTCAGAGTAGGGCCCTACTTTAACTGGGAACATGAATAAACATCCATGCTGCTGGGCTTGCTTCGTAGTCTGGACCAGGATGGCATCTTCTGGATCTGAATATGATACAGGGGTGACGGTTGTGACACAGTAAAGATGAGAATGTTGTAGACAGGGTTTGTCGGTAGAAGTGCCTACACGTGTAGAAAATGTTCAAGTGTAATCTATGCGAGCGTATATTCAGAGTAGGGCCCTACTTTAACTGGGAACATGAATAAACATCCATGCTGCTGGGCTTGCTTCGTAGTCTGGACCAGGATGGCATCTTCTGGATCTGAAATATGATACAAGGGGTGACGGTGTGACAAGTAAAGATGAGAATGGTTGTAGACAGTGGTTTGGTCGGTAGAATGTGCCTACACGTGTAGAAGATGTTCAAGTGTAATCTATGCGAGCGTATATTCAGAGTAGGGCCCTACTTTAACTGGGACACATGAATAACATCCATGCTGCTGGGCTTGCTTCGTAGTCTGGACCAGGATGGCATCTTCTGGATCTGAAATATGATACAAGGGGTGACGGTGTGACAAGTAAAGATGAGAATGGTTGTAGACAGGGTTTGGTCGGTAGAATGTGCCTACACGTGTAGAAAATGTTCAAGTGTAATCTATGCGAGCGTATATTCAGAGTAGGGCCCTACTTTAACTGGGAACATGAATAAACATCCATGCTGCTGGGCTTGCTTCGTAGTCTGGACCAGGATGGCATCTTCTGGATCTGAAATATGATACAAGGGGTGACGGTGTGACAAGTAAAGATGAGAATGGTTGTAGACAGGGTTTGGTCGGTAGAATGTGCCTACACGTGTAGAAAATGTTCAAGTGTAATCTATGCGACGCGTATATTCAGAGTAGGGCCCTACTTTAACTGGGAACATGAATAACATCCATGCTGCTGGGCTTGCTTCGTAGTCTGGACCAGGATGGCATCTTCTGGATCTGAAATATGATACAAGGGGTGACGGTGTGACAAGTAAAGATGAGAATGGTTGTAGACAGGGTTTGGTCGGTAGAATGTGCCTACACGTGTAGAAAATGTTCAAGTGTAATCTATGCGAGCGTATATTCAGAGTAGGGCCCTACTTTAACTGGGAACATGAATAAACATCCATGCTGCTGGGCTTGCTTCGTAGTCTGGACCAGGATGGCATCTTCTGGATCTGAAATATGATACAAGGGGTGACGGTGTGACAAGTAAAGATGAGAATGGTTGTAGACAGGGTTTGGGTCGGTAGAATGTGTCTACACGTGTAGAAAATGTTCAAGTGTAATCTATGCGAGCGTATATTCAGAGTAGGGCCCTACTTTAACTGGAACATGAATAAACATCCATGCTGCTGGGCTTGCTTCGTAGTCTGGACCAGGATGGCATCTTCTGGATCTGAAATATGATACAAGGGGTGACGGTGTGACAAGTAAAGATGAGAATGGTTGTAGACAGGGTTTGGTCGGTAGAATGTGCCTACACGTGTAGAAAATGTTCAAGTGTAATCTATGCGAGCGTATATTCAGAGTAGGGCCCTACTTTAACTGGGAACATGAATAAACATCCATGCTGCTGGGCTTGCTTCGTAGTCTGGACCAGGATGGCATCTTCTGGATCTGAATATGATACAAGGGGGTGACGTGTGTGACAAGTAAAGATGAGAATGGTTGGTAGACAGGGTTTGGTCGGTAGAATGTGCCTACACGTGTAGAAAATGTTCAAGTGTAATCTATGCGAGCGTATATTCAGGATAGGGCCCTACTTTAACTGGGAACATGAATAAAAAATCCATGCTGCTGGGCTTGCTTCGTAGTCTGGACCAGGATGGCAATCTTCTGGATCTGAAATATGATACAGGGTGACGGTGTGACAAGTAAAGATGAGAATGGTTGTAGACAGGGTTTGGTCGGTAGAATGTGCCTACACGTGTAGAAAATGTTCAAGTGTAATCTATGCGAGCGTATATTCAGAGTAGGGCCCTACTTTAACTGGGAACATGAATAAACATCCATGCTGCTGGGCTTGCTTCGTAGTCTGGACCAGGATGGCATCTTCTGATCTGAAATATGATACAAGGGGTGACGGTGTGACAAGTAAAGATGAGAATGGTTGTAGACAGGTTTGGTCGGTAGAATATGCCTACACGTGTAGAAAATGTTCAAGTGTAATCTATGCGAGCGTATATTCAGAGTAGGGCCCTACTTTAACTGGGAACATGAATAAACATCCATGCTGCTGGGCTTGCTTCGTAGTCTGGACCAGGATGGCATCTTCTGGATCTGAAATATGATACAAGGGGTGAAGGTGTGACAAGTAAAGATGAGAATGTTGTAGACAGGGTTTGGTCGGTAGAATGTGCCTACACGTGTAGAAAATGTTCAAGTGTAATCTATGCGAGCGTATATTCAGAGTAGGGCCCTACTTTAACTGGGAACATGAATAAACATCCATGCTGCTGGGCTTGCTTCGTAGTCTGGACCAGGATGGCAATCTTCTGGATCTGAAATATGATACAAGGGGTGACGGTGTGACAAGTAAAGATGAGAATGGTTGTAGACAGGGTTTGGTCGGTAGAATATGCCTACACGTGTAGAAAATGTTCAAGTGTAATCTATGCGAGCGTATATTCAGAGTAGGGCCCTACTTTAACTGGGAACATGAATAAACATCCATGCTGCTGGGCTTGCTTCGTAGTCTGGACCAGGATGGCATCTTCTGGATCTGAAATATGATACAAGGGGTGACGGTGTGACAAGTAAAGATGAGAATGGTTGTAGACAGGGTTTGGTCGGTAGAATATGCCTACACGTGTAGAAAATGTTCAAGTGTAATCTATGCGAGCGTATATTCAGAGTAGGGCCCTACTTTAACTGGGAACATGAATAAACATCCATGCTTGCTGGGCTTGCTTCGTAGTCTCGGACCAGGATGGCATCTTCTGGATCTGAAATATGATACAAGGGGTGACGGTGTGACAAGTAAAATGAGAATGGTTGTAGACAGGGTTTGGTCGGTAGAATATGCCTACACGTGTAGAAAATGTTCAAGTGTAATCTATGCGAGCGTATATTCAGAGTAGGGCCCTACTTTAACTGGGAACATGAATAAACATCATGTTTCGGTAGGGGGAAAGGTACAGAAGGACAACAGTGATGTCCGAACTACTGTCTAGACTCTAGAGGAGGCTATGTAATTTGTAGAATTTTACAAATTACTAGGCCGCTTTGCGAACGCTTTTTTTAGTCGCATTGATGGATGAGCTTTTTTGTAAGTTTTTAGTTTGCGTGTGATCACTTTATTTTTGCAAGTGCTTTTTGAACACATTGTAGGTGAATGTTGTCAAGTTTCTATATTGTTACTTGTTAATTGTTATTATATCCCTAAAAAAACTCATTAAAACCTTTATTCTATGGATTCTGGCTAACTTTTTCAACTTTTTCTTTCAAAAGGCAATACATAACCATATAACCTTAGGCCTAATGCCCATGTAAAATATGGACGTTGTAGCCCCACCCGTTTGGTCAGAACAGGCCCAAATGTCACGAAAATATTGCACTTAAAATCGGGAAAAAATTGTAAAAGTACGATATTCATGAGAAATATTTCTTTGATTGTACCCAAAAACGTGGCAGGTCTAAGTTTAGAGATTTCGAAGGTCCCCTCTAGCTTTTATCAAGATCGCATATGCCGTTTGCCCAGTAGAGATCGAACAGACGAAAAAAAAACAAAAAAACATTGGAGCTAAATTTTTTGAGGGGTCAGTGAAATTGAAGTCTTTGCTTTTCTCATCCAATTAGGCCTGGGCCCTACATAATGTGAATTTCAAATTTTAATGAAAATACCTCCTCGGGTACCAGTTGATTTTATGGCTAGGTAACTTTAATTTATAAATTTTAATTTCCAAATAGGAAGTTACCGGTAAGTTCCCAAATTCCCAAACCCAAATTTAACTAGCACCGCTTTAAATCTCCTCCCTGAAAAAACTTGCACAAGTAGGCCCTAGGCTAAAGGCAAATTCATGCAATTTTAAATTTTGTTTAGCCTAGGCTTACATATTCTGAACAAACCAACCTAAAACTAGATATTTAAAGGCCAAGTGAGTCGGATATGCTGGTAAGTAGCCAAAAAAAAATCGTTTGGATCCTATTAGTAGTAACAGCCCAATGGGACTCACCACAACAGCTCTTGTAACCAGCTGAGAAGGCGGCACGTCACAGAAACCTCCCACGAGAAACGTCTTGACAAGAGCCGGCGTATCGACTGGCACGAAAAGTCTGATGTTGAAGATCTAATGATGATCAAAACCTACACTGCACAAGGAAGAAAGTACAACCAAGACTAGTGCCACGCAGGGACATTCAAAGTAAAAAACAAACACTTTATATGAGATCTTCATCTCAGGTGGATCAGAAAGTTATTATTAGTCTCTTTCTGCCACAGGTCTTGAGGTAATAAATGTTTTTGTGTGAAAGTATTAAAGTATGAATTATGAATTAGAGCAAAATAATAAATTGATGCATATTTAGCTACTAAGGCAAGAAGTACAATTGACCGTCCATATCACTTCACTTTTTTTAACACTTATTTTAAAATCCATGCGTAGACTTCACTGGATATTTCTGAAACAAAAAAGAAAAGACACAAATAAGATAAATGTCTACAAGGTAGGAGGGCTAGATACAAGGAACACTGGCTGAACCAATTTTATTAGAAAATAAATAGCATGACCAGTCTCCTATCGCAACATCACTGGCAATAATTGAATTGAATTTTTTAAATTTTAATTTTAATAGGTAGGCCTACGGCACCTAATTTACTTGAATGCAAGCCGACACCGAATGCAAACTGACCCCTGATTAAGCGTTCATCTACAAAAAAGTGTAGCATGTAGACCTAAATTGAAATTCCTATAGGCCTAAGTTTGCCATCAATTCCAAGCAAAGGTGCCTTTTTTGAACAGCAAAAGCCAAAAATGTGTCAAAAAAGGTAGACTTGCAACTTGCAAGGTAGGGGTAGATCCCTAGTTGTGATTCAGAATGGGTGTGCCCATCTGGTTATGCTGTGGTGTCTCAAGCTAACAATTACCACTGCATATTGACTTCGTTTATAGTAGGCCAAACTCTCAAGCTACCGTACCTTCTGTTAATCCTGGCGTGTTCTGTGTTGTTGAGGCTCTTCAGGCAGATGAAAGACGATCAAAGTCGCCCAAAACCTAGGCATAATATGATGATGGTTCTCACAGCGCCATGGCCCATGGGCATGGTTGACATCCAGGATGTTGCAAACTGTGGACCAAAATCATTGTATTACTCTGATGTATCACGTTCTTTTAGTATGGTTGTTGGTTTTTAACTTTTACTTTAAATGTGTTTTTGTGTATTATTGTCTACCCCTGGCCAGCAGGTGTGGAGTGGGGGCTAGTTTCACTCGGCAGCGTGCTTTTCTGGCTAGGGTGGGCAGTCGTCATCGGTTGCCTGTCGTGGCTAAAGGTCTTCTTGTCCATCGACATTTCGAGGCACACGGTCGGGTTAGAAAACCACAGGCGTTCCTCCAACGACAACATTCTTTACATTTCATTTACATTATTTAGGTATACGGACAATCTTCGTCTACCTAAGACAAGTCACATTATTTAGTTATTACATTATTTTATATTACGTATTTAGTACTGCACACGTTAACTTTAGATTCAGTGATGTGATTCAGCAACGTATGTTTACAGTTCACTTATTATTATTATTGTTTTTGGTTAGTTATATTTTCTTTGTTAACTACCGTTAATAAAGTAGTCCTCCGAATCAGAGTTTGTGTTGTGGTTGGGGTAAAGGAGAGAGGAGACCAACAGTTACCTTAAAGGATGTAGGTAGCTGCTCGAGACGAGGTGCACAAATATTTATTTACAATTAATACAAATAATACAATGTAAATAAGTAAATAAATAAAATAAATAAATAAATAAATATTTGTGCACCTCGTCTCGAGCAGCTACCTACATCCTTTAAGGTAACTGTTGGTCTCCTCTCTCTTTTCCCCAACCACAAACACTAACCTAGCCGATAGGCTCTATCTAAACCAACGAATCAGAGTTTGTGTAATATTTGTGTAACCACCCCCAACATTTTGGTCCCCACGGGCCGGATTTAAATACACGTGTGCAGAATTATTATTAGTGACATTAGTTTATTTTGGGGTGCAATACATTGCACATTCGCTCGCTTTCGGTTGCAACTGCATTCCACACGTGAACTTCCCGCGGTTCTGCCAGCCGTGTTCTGTGTGCTTTACCACGCCAGCAAGCAGGTCCGGCCATACGTTGCCATACGTTAGCATCGATTTATAACTTGATTTGGGAAGAAAAGTAAAGATAAACATAGCCCTAACCAGGGTGATAACCCGCTTACAATGTAAAATGTGTAGATAAAATTTATTTAGCTATTCCGACAAAATGAGTAAAATATCAAAGCAGGTGAAGAGTATGGAATAACGGGCGAGTGCGGGAGGCGGGTGGGACAAGAATGGGACTGTGCTGCTGACAATGCGGTGTCTGCCATCGAGCTATGGTCTCGACGCGTCTCGTGAAATACTAATAATAATAATAATAATAATAATAGCCCCTTTATGTTGGATGAACGATTTGGGCAAGGTGTTAGAGAATCTATGTTCCACCAAAGACTTTTTATGAAATTCCAAGCAAATGTAAATCCAATTTGTGTCAAGATTTGACATTTTTGTGTTCTATAACAGTGGTTCTCAACATTAGATTATATTTAATGCATGTTATAGGCCTAGGCCCTGCATTATAAATTTAGATTATTAATATCATACATTAATTAATACCCTGTTATTTTTATTTCCTCTTCGCGCATAACTTACAGTTACAAACTGAATCTAACGTAGGTCTAACATTGAACATTGTCAACTTAGCATAGCTCGTGCGTTCTGCTTTGTAACAGGTTTGATAAACACATAGTATGGCACAGATGAAAACTGCCAAACCTCCTTGTGCCAAACCACGTAGGCCTCGTACCAGTATTTACTATTAAGTGGTTATTTAAAATACCGGTAGTATTATTTTGTTTCATAACACTCAATTTTATAAAGGAACATTTATCAATTGATTACTGTTTTGACAATCAAACAAAATTCTAATGCTCTTGTATCCCCATGTGTTGTGAGAAGGGAATCCTCACCAAAGGTAGTTGAAGGGGCACGTAGTAATCAGTAATAAAGAAACTGGGCCCCTATAATCTGCTGATGAAAGCTCTAAACAAATTGCTAAAATCAAATCGAGTCCTGAATATGTCAAATACTTTTCATTTCCCGTGGGAACAGCAAGGCACAAAATCCGCAAAGTATGATGTTTGCTGGTGCAAACTTTTGTGCAATGATACAATAAAACCTTCAAACATCAAGAGGCATTAGTTTGTAAAATGTGCAAAAAAGATGCATAACCATAGCCTAAAGTAAATAGTTTCAATAAAAAACAACCACGCACCAAGTTGTCTTCTCACAATAATTTATAATTAGTAGTACCTCATCTAGGCCTACTACTAAGTCAGGCTGCAGATAAAGTTTTGTATTTTCTTGTAAGGGTACGTATATTCAGGAAATCATTTACGATGGGGGCAAGCCGAGTGAGTTTAAGGAAAAACTAATGCAAAAACAAGTTTCATAACTACGAGAATTAATGATACATAGTCTCTCGATGCACACATGTATAGGCAGGTCTATACCCTACTCCAACAAGAAAATTATTTTTTTTCCATTACCTAACCCCCCCTCCCCCCCCCACATAACTATAGGGACTAATTTTGAATGTGGTGGTTCATCCGATTTATATTTTATTTTTATTTATTTATTTTATTTATTTATGTTGGAGTTGAGAAGCTATTATTCAAAATTGGACGAGAAAGGTTGAGATGGTATGGACATGTCAGAAGAATGGGAGAAGAAAGAATTCCAAGGACAGAATTTGGAAGTGGGGACAAAGTTAAAAGACGAGTCGGTAGACCAAGAGAGAAGTGGAAAGAGCAAATAAGAAATGATATACAGGAAAGAGGTGAGAAGTGGGAAGAAGTCGAAGCAAGAAAACTGTGGGAAGACAGAAGTGATGGCGTGAACTGGTGGGAAGAAGTGCGAGTGAACCTGAAGAGGACATGACAGGCCTGGCAAGCCGGTGTTAACAACTCATAAAATGCCCTAGAAAATTGGTGGCTATAGCCACCCCCTGACCTAACTTAAGTTGGAAACAGGAGTCAGATATATATATATATATGTTTGTGAAGGTGGTCCGTGTGCAACAAAAGGTTGAGAAACACTGTTCTATAACGTTCAACCCTTCCTGCCTTTCAGGTCCAATGCAGGTTAAGTGTGGCTTAGAAGAAAGAAAATATATAGGTAAATATAATAATTAAGTACCATTAGCTTCTCAGAAATGTATTGTAGTTAAATAATAGTTTTAGCACGCACTCTTCAACCCGTGTTATTATATTTATTTAAGCTTATTTAACGTCTAGGCCTATCTTATTCAGTTGAAAACCGATTTACAAAGGAGGTCAACTAAATAAGTCTAATTACATAAATGCAGACACAACAGTGAAATACAGTGAAGTAAAATTTGAATATTATTTATTGCAGGCTTATTATTTTGTTATTATGTATTGCCATTTTATTTTATTACACATCGAAGGGTGCAAAGTATATTGTGCTTGTTTGGTTCTCTCCTGGACGTCACGTAGCTTGTACCCAATATTCATAAGGAGACACGCATGGGATTTTTAATACGGAAAATAGCTTCATTTTGGTTCAAAATTAAAATTAAAACTACAATTTGAGTCGTATTTGCCAAATTGAGCTCGATTTCGTAGGTAAAAGTAGCAATTAACCTCTATTATTATATTTTAGGCACTAGTGATATTAAACAATGACAGGTGAATTTTGTATTCAAGCCACCCTCTCAATTTTCTGTTCATCTTGATCGCTTGCCCTCCCTTTTGTCCGCCCGGTCGAGGTCCGATGGTGGGGGTATACCCGAGTGCAGTTTCCCCAAGTGAGCTAGGCCTAGTCCATAGATAGCGTAACACAAGTATACATGGACTAAAGATGTGGGTAGGAACTCATTCTTGGCCAGAATGGTGATGGAGTGGAATGACCTTTCTGAGGGGTTAGAGGGGTAGGTACAAAAATCACTAAAGCTGCTGCCAAAGAGAGAGAATTGGTGATAAAAAGAGGCCATGCTCGTAAAGGGAGTGACGATCGAAATTCTACCATCTACCATTTCTACCATGCGGGACAATCGTCCCACTTGGTATATTGGCGGGACGCGGGACTTAAAACTGAATATCGGGACTGTCCCGCCGAAACCGGAACGTATGGCAACCCTAACCTAGGCTAGCTAGCCTGGCCTAAATAGACCCTATGACCCTGCATGAGCATGACAAAGGTCCAAAGGGGCAGATAGGCCTAGACTAGCCTAGGCCATAGAGGCCACCTAGGCCTATGCCCTAGCCAAAGCAATGAAGTGACAAGTGATCTGATGGCCAGGAGGGCCACATTGAAGGTCAGGTATAAAAAATACAACATAAAATTAATTTGGCACTCTTGCCGTTGAGCGGGTCCAACTTTCAACCACACTTTTTTCCCAATAAAATCAATGAAACACAACTACAAATTAGAAATAATTAATATTAAGTAAGTATAGTGAGTAATTAATAGTAAGCACTCTCGAATTACTCGAATAATGTGAAATAATTTACATTATTGAACATGATCGTCGTCTCACTCTGATCAACGGCGCCCTTTTGGATTTTGGCTACCGGTATGTCATTGTCATTTACTTTGTAGGTGTACCAACCTTTTTGCGATATTGTGGTTATTGGAATAAGTAATTTATAAATATGTTATTTTGTTGAAAGTAAACAATTAAATAGTCGAATAGCACGGGGGTTTGGGGGCCGAGCCCCCACGGGGTCCAGGGCGGAGCCCGGCGGGGGCTGGGGGCTGGCCCCCCCAGAACAGAATGAGGTACAGGACCATAGATATTGAACCCCTATTGTAGGCTAGATTAGCAGTCTCCTACACCTCCGCACAGGCGCAAGCGTAGCAAATTGAAGAATCAATCGGCCCATTTCAAGGTGGCGATTTGGCGTTTTAATTGATGCTTTTTTTATGCGATAAAGTATTTTACTGGATTGTTGGATATGGTTTTAGCTTGTGCAGCATGGTATTGAACAAACAGAAACAATACGAAGTTATTGTAGGAGGGAATTTAGTAATCATGTGGTGTTAAAGGCTAGTATGCTTACCCGTCAACCTGGCGGCAATCTTGAGAACTATTTGTGCTACAAATCGCTCCCATTTGATTACATGTAAACTAGAATTTCAAGATGGCTTCTAATTGTCACGGAAGTGGACCACCGACTGCAAATCCAGCCTACAATAGGGGTTCAATATCTATGTACAGGACAAACAGAAACGGACCGAATTAAACGTAAGTTTGGTGTGTTTTAGTTGGTACGTTGGAGAATGGAGAGACTTTGCTAAAATGGTCGCCGTGATCAACTAATAACAGTGAAATTAGTCTGTGAGTAATATTGTGTTCACCTAGGGCCTAGGGCCTAGCCCTATTAGGCCTATGTAATTGTTAATTTTGCAAAGTGGTAATTAATAATAAATTGTTAATATTGAATTTTTACACATTTATTTCTAATTTGTAGTTGTTTTCCGTTGATTGTATGGGGGAAAAGTGTGGTTGAAAGTTGGACCCGCTCAACGGCAAGAGTTCCATTAATTTTTACTGGCTAGGGCAAAGATGGTAGACCTAGGCCTAGCCCCTACGCCCCACGCCTCGGCAAAGAATGGGTTAAAGAAACACAAACATGGATGCAAACGATTAGCCTAAGCTTACCATAAGTCTTAACGAAATGCATTGTGTATTTTAAAGAAGATTACATCCGGCCATTTCGATGTAAGGTTAATAATCCAATAATTAAAAACTAAATTACCGTGAACAATTTCCACTTTTCAGATAAGTAAGGTTAGGTTGCAAGTTGCAGCGCGCACAACATGCGCAGAACACAGTTCCGCAGTCGTCCGGGAACGAGATTTTCCACAGCCATCTAGCGCATTAATTCAAGTACAAAGTAAGCGCGAGTTTACAAATAATTTGACATGGGCACACTAAAATTATGACTGTTTGTTTGATCGAACCATGGAGTTTAAAATTTAAATAGTACTATCAAACCGTGGACTTACATGTAATAAAATTCTTCTTCTTCTTCTTCTGTTTATTGGCTTCGGATGCTTAGTCCATGCAGCCAGTTGATGTGAGTAATAAATTGGTTCATAGAGTTCTAATCTTTGCTAGAATTTCATAGCTAAGGGAGAGTCAAAGGTAATACTACTACTATTACTGCTTACGATGGAAGGATAATTGGATTACTACGATCTTCTCGCTCTGGGCTCGTAGAGCTACTACCCAGGGCAACTAAGACATTAGAGCCACGGATCGGGGAGCCCTCGAGCCAGGATTTATGATAAGATACAGTCTACTTAACTAGGACAGGATTTATAGGAAATTTTGAAGATCTGATTGTCTTTAGTCAACTTCTCTATACTTATGAAAAGGCAATATCTTAAATATTAATTTTATTGTTAAGCAAAAAACGATATAGTAAGGGAAATACCTTACTATTTTCAACAAGTAATAAAGAGTTAATAGTAAGGGGAGATGGTATTCCAACATTCATTAAATCTTCTAGAAATTCATTTCTTCCATCCTTAAATACAGGGCATTGAAAGAAAATGTGATTTCAAAGGTTTGTACATGCCTACTC
>JAMZAV010010653.1:0-70147 GCA_024449915.1 Sweltsa coloradensis
TTTCATGTCCCACACATTTGTTTCGAGACCAGAGATGAAGATAGAACGACATGGGAAAGCTCAATGTTATCCCACACAGAACAGAACCGAACACGTTTCTAGCATCAACCCCTCGGTCTGTATAGAGCACAGCACTGAGATAACAAACACTTCCCTGACAAGCAGTGCAGAGCACAGAGTGAACAATCCGTTCCATCTGAACAGAACAGTGACCTCCGAGGTTAACACACTTTAAACAGAACGATGCGAGGACAAAACAGCCAAGACTTGCTCAAACGACTTATTCAGCATTAACAGAAGCGAACTCCTTGTATTGTGGAGACCCAGCAAGAACAGACCGAAAAGCAGAGACAACACATCCATCTGCGACATGAACAGCAGACAGACTGCGAGGCGAAAAATACTTCATGACAGAAGTTGCATTAGAGTAAACATGTGTATACCGGCTTGCATTTCGGTATGAGTTCGAATTTGGAGCTCGGATCATGAAGTAAGCAAACCACGATGCCAGGACATTTGAGTCAAGACTTTTTATACAAACACATTCAGCAGCAACAGAAGCTATATCTACTTGTACTGTGGAGGCCTAACAAGAACAGAGCGAAGACAAAACACATCCGCCTGAGACAAGAACAACAGACCGACTGCGAGGCGAGAGCGAGACTGTGCTGCGAGTGATTGTGGGCGAGTGCAGTTAAAAGGTGCGGGGCGGGGAGGTCATATCGATGCTGCACGTCAAGTGCATGGAAGTCTTCCGAAATTGCATTGAACAGCTTTTGAGCTCCAAGAGGTAGAATTTATTGGAGTAGAGTGATATTTGTATAAGTGTAACGAGGTTCATCGTGACGATACAACATATTCATAGTCACAGATATTGCCTAAAGCAAGGATTTTACTGTTATTATGGATGAATCTTCTGTAACAGGTAGCATTGCATGTCCGACATATTTGTTTCAAGACCAGAGATAAAGATAGAACGAAATTAGGGACCAGCTATAACACGGCGCATGTCACAAACAAACAACATCTGCAGGTAAATAGTAGATTGTAGGCCCTAGTACGCAAGGATATATTGCCCCCAGAGTTCAATCGACAATGACTAGTAGAGGTTGATAGATTCACGGTATTGCAATTTCCCCTTGTTTTTTTTTGTTTCATTGGGTAAAAACCCGGTGGTTTGACTGGGCTGGGGAAAGTCGTAACAATCCTGCTTCTGTAAAAAAAAAAAAGATTTGGATGTCATCACTCGGGATGTGACGGAGCAGTGTATTGTAAAATATATTAAACCTACACTTTTACTCCAATTGTCAAATTACTTGTTTCAGGAAAAGCATCTGAAAACCCACTTTCATTTGCTAATGAACTTCGACCTTGAGGAGTCCAACGCAGAGCTCCGACGGGGAGGGAACCCCTACTACTACACCGCCTAAAGTCGTTTGTGAGTGTTTTGTGAGTGTTTAGTGTTTTTTAAGTGAAGTGAGTGTCAAAGTCGGAGATGGCACGCAACCGTCCTCGACACAGGCGCCGTGACCTCCGTCAGCGCCTGGCCAGCAACTTACCTGCCGGGACTCATGACCTGGCGCTGGCGGAGCTCACGGCACGAACGCCAGAGCTCCATTTTTTGGACTCTTCGGTGGATCACGAAGAAGAGGTGGAACTAGACTCATCCATCGACTCCCTGGGAAGCTGGGAGGATTTGGGCCTAGATGACCCAGAGGACGACCCGAGTTACTATGATGAATTACTCGAAGACTTTGACGAATTATGTCAGTATTACAATGAAGCAGACAATATTCAAGAAGTTATAGAACAAATGGTGGATTTCCAAAAGTTCTCTATCAGGACGGGGGACGTCACCACGTATGTCGACATCCCGGAAGCCCCGGGAATCCGCCACGTGATGCGAGACAGGTCAGGGTGGGACCAGATCGGCACAGAAGAAGAAGAGGCAGGTGAATTCCTGGAAAGCGAAGATGAAGAGAATCAAGATGAACCCCCAGAAAAGGAGGACGACGATCAAGACGATCAATCAAGTGATACATCACAGCAGGACGACGCACCTTCAGGCTTTGTATTGACTAAACAATTCCCGATCGGGATGCCAGACCTCCTAACACGGGACTACATCCCTCTAAAGGACTTAGAGTACGTGTCAGTCGCAGTGGATCCACTACCACCAAGACATCTGGGCAACACGCAAGACCACGCTTGGTACGAGCGAATCACGAACATCGGAGTCGACCTCCCTCGACCCCGGGAAGCCCCAAACATATACCAGTCTACACCATCATCACCAATCATGGATACCATTGTAGAAGACCTAGTGACCAAAGGTCTGTTAGTTAAAAAGAAGTGCGTAAACGCTTTTAAGTGGTTTCTGGTTCCGAAAGCGAATAACCGAGTGCGAATAATAATGGACTACAGCCAGTGGACACCTTTTATAGTAGCCCCTAAATTCAGTTTAGCATCAGCGGCCAAGGCAGTTCGGGATCTGCAACCACATTGGCGGGCTATAAAATTAGACTTATTCTCCGGATTCTACCAAATACGCATCTCAGAGCGCACACAACATTTTCACGGGCTGCATTACCGGAATGAGCAATATTGTTTCACACGTCTCCCAATGGGGCACGCACTGGCCCCATACATCATGCAGAGGGTGAGTACCATACTAATTTCAACTATTTGTGCACGACTCCACATACATGGTATAGTCTATTTAGACGACTGGTTGCTGGCCGGAGAGGACCCATTGCTGTTAGCGAGAGCCTTCCATTGGCTTCAACTAATGGGATGTACCTTCAGCAACAAAAGTATAACCACCCCGCAAAATAAGTTAGGTTACTTGGGACTCACGCTCGATATTCCGGAGGGTACTATAAGTGCAACACTTGGCAGCCTCACGAAACTGAGGGAATGGTGTCGACATGTCACTAAAGGATCAGACAAGGACATCGAGAGGATTGTGGGGTACGTTACATGGCTATCTTACAACCTCAGATGGCCTTTCTTCCTGGCCAATAACCTTAGGCGACGACACGCCGAATATTTAGAAGAATTTCTTCAAAATGCACAACCTGAGGCCCCAAGACCGATGAGGGACCAACCGGCAAGAATACTCTTGTACACAGATGCAACCCCTACGTCCATGGCGGCAGTGAACGTCACACATAGGACAGCATGGGCACAGGGTTTCGACTCGGTAGCAGAAATCTCGTATGCGGAGGGCATTGCGGGCATGTTAGGCCTGAAATGGGTATTTGATCAAGTAGACATGCCTTGTCACGCAACCCTCCGCATGGACAACACAGCGGCAGTCTACGGCCTACGAAAAGGCACAGGCAAACTATTCGAGGATGCAGCGGCCAGACACATATACTGGGACATCTTTCGAACGTACCCAGACTGCACATTCAACACAGAGTGGATCCCAACGTCCAGAAACCTGGCCGACAGGCCGTCCAGGAACGTCTGGAGAACCATCCACGACGCCCAAGGAAGATTTGAACAGGACGACAGCAGCGATGTCGAACTAGCCTTAATATAAATGTACTGATGACCCCTTCAGGGATGTAAACCTGAAAAAACCCAATGTACGATTTAATAAATAAATTATAAAGAGGCCGAAACAAGGCCCCGGTTCTCTCCTCGCCTGGGTCCTGCGGACAGTGCCTATTCTCCACACACCAGGCTCCATATATAACCGGGTGTGTGGGGGAAGTCGCCAGTCCAACGCAGAGCTCCGACGGGGAGGGAACCCCTACTACTACACCGCCTAAAGTCGTTTGTGAGTGTTTTGTGAGTGTTTAGTGTTTTTTAAGTGAAGTGAGTGTCAAAGTCGGAGATGGCACGCAACCGTCCTCGACACAGGCGCCGTGACCTCCGTCAGCGCCTGGCCAGCAACTTACCTGCCGGGACTCATGACCTGGCGCTGGCGGAGCTCATGGCACGAACGCCAGAGCTCCATTTTTTGGACTCTTCGGTGGATCACGAAGAAGAGGTGGAACTAGACTCATCCATCGACTCCCTGGGAAGCTGGGAGGATTTGGGCCTAGATGACCCAGAGGACGACCCGAGTTACTATGATGAATTACTCGAAGACTTTGACGAATTATGTCAGTATTACAATGAAGCAGACAATATTCAAGAAGTTATAGAACAAATGGTGGATTTCCAAAAGTTCTCTATCAGGACGGGGGACGTCACCACGTATGTCGACATCCCGGAAGCCCCGGGAATCCGCCACGTGATGCGAGACAGGTCAGGGTGGGACCAGATCGGCACAGAAGAAGAAGAGGCAGGTGAATTCCTGGAAAGCGAAGATGAAGAGAATCAAGATGAACCCCCAGAAAAGGAGGACGACGATCAAGACGATCAATCAAGTGATACATCACAGCAGGACGACGCACCTTCAGGCTTTGTATTGACTAAACAATTCCCGATCGGGATGCCAGACCTCCTAACACGGGACTACATCCCTCTAAAGGACTTAGAGTACGTGTCAGTCGCAGTGGATCCACTACCACCAAGACATCTGGGCAACACGCAAGACCACGCTTGGTACGAGCGAATCACGAACATCGGAGTCGACCTCCCTCGACCCCGGGAAGCCCCAAACATATACCAGTCTACACCATCATCACCAATCATGGATACCATTGTAGAAGACCTAGTGACCAAAGGTCTGTTAGTTAAAAAGAAGTGCGTAAACGCTTTTAAGTGGTTTCTGGTTCCGAAAGCGAATAACCGAGTGCGAATAATAATGGACTACAGCCAGTGGACACCTTTTATAGTAGCCCCTAAATTCAGTTTAGCATCAGCGGCCAAGGCAGTTCGGGATCTGCAACCACATTGGCGGGCTATAAAATTAGACTTATTCTCCGGATTCTACCAAATACGCATCTCAGAGCGCACACAACATTTTCACGGGCTGCATTACCGGAATGAGCAATATTGTTTCACACGTCTCCCAATGGGGCACGCACTGGCCCCATACATCATGCAGAGGGTGAGTACCATACTAATTTCAACTATTTGTGCACGACTCCACATACATGGTATAGTCTATTAGACGACTGGTTGCTGGCCGGAGAGGACCCATTGCTGTTAGCGAGAGCCTTCCATTGGCTTCAACTAATGGGATGTACCTTCAGCAACAAAAGTATAACCACCCCGCAAAATAAGTTAGGTTACTTGGGACTCACGCTCGATATTCCGGGGGGTACTATAAGTGCAACACTTGGCAGCCTCACGAAACTGAGGGAATGGTGTCGACATGTCGCTAAAGGATCAGACAAGGACATCGAGAGGATTGTGGGGTACGTTACATGGCTATCTTACAACCTCAGATGGCCTTTCTTCCTGGCCAATAACCTTAGGCGACGACACGCCGAATATTTAGAAGAGTTTCTTCAAAATGCACAACCTGAAGCCCCAAGACCGATGAGGGACCAACCGGCAAGAATACTCTTGTACACAGATGCAACCCCTACGTCCATGGCGGCAGTGAACGTCACACATAGGACAGCATGGGCACAGGGTTTCGACTCGGTAGCAGAAATCTCGTATGCGGAGGGCATTGCGGGCATGTTAGGCCTGAAATGGGTATTTGATCAAGTAGACATGCCTTGTCACGCAACCCTCCGCATGGACAACACAGCGGCAGTCTACGGCCTACGAAAAGGCACAGGCAAACTATTCGAGGATGCAGCGGCCAGACACATATACTGGGACATCTTTCGAACGTACCCAGACTGCACATTCAACACAGAGTGGATCCCAACGTCCAGAAACCTGGCCGACAGGCCGTCCAGGAACGTCTGGAGAACCATCCACGACGCCCAAGGAAGATTTGAACAGGACGACAGCAGCGATGTCGAACTAGCCTTAATATAAATGTACTGATGACCCCTTCAGGGATGTAAACTTGAAAAACCCAATGTACGATTTAATAAATAAATTATAAAGAGGCCGAAACTAGGCCCCGGTTCTCTCCTCGCCTGGGTCCTGCGGACAGTGCCTATTCTCACACACCAGGCTCCATATATAACCGGGTGTGTTGGGGAAGTCGACAGTCCAACGCAGAGCTCCGACGGGGAGGGAACCCCTACTACCAGTCCATCAACGAAAAGCTCGGCAGCCTGGTGCCATTTTTAGTGGCCAAATTTCATAAAATGTTTAACAGCAATAAAGCACTCCGCCAACGATGACATTTTCATTGAAGAAAAGGACCGTGTGACAGCCACTTCTAGACTACCACCTTCGGACCAGCTCCCGGGCGTGTTAATTAATATGGCCTATTTTTTAAAACAAGGTAAGCCTTAACTTTTCAAACAATATGAGGTATGTTAACTAGTAGCTGAGATAATGACTTAATTCTTATTTGAATCGGTCATTTGAGAAACCGAATATTTGACGAAATTGTAGTTTCACAAAAAAACTGTATTTACTACCCTGACATTAAAACATGCAGTTTTTTTAATTTGCTAGTATAGATCTATGCGGAATACTGAATAGTTAAAATGTGATAGTAGTACTTTCCCTACCCGTGGACGTAGTTGACTGATTTCCCGTTCCCCACACCCTCGCCACACACACCAGGCTCCATATATAACCGGGTGTGTGGGGGAAGTCGCCAGTCCAACGCAGAGCTCCGACGGGAGGGAACCCCTACTACTACACCGCCTAAAGTCGTTTGTGAGTGTTTAGTGTTTTTTAAGTGAAGTGAGTGTCAAAGTCGGAGATGGCACGCAACCGTCCTCGACACAGGCGCCGTGACCTCCGTCAGCGCCTGGCCAGCAACTTACCTGCCGGGACTCATGACCTGGCGCTGGCGGAGCTCACGGCACGAACGCCAGAGCTCCATTTTTTGGACTCTTCGGTGGATCACGAAGAAGAGGTGGAACTAGACTCATCCATCGACTCCCTGGGAAGCTGGGAGGATATGGGCCTAGATGACCAGAGGACGACCCGAGTTACTATGATGAATTACTCGAAGACTTTGACGAATTATGTCAGTATTACAATGAAGCAGACAATATTCAAGAAGTTATAGAACAAATGGTGGATTTCCAAAAGTTCTCTATCAGGACGGGGGACGTCACCACGTATGTCGACATCCCGAAGCCCCGGAATCCGCCACGTGATGCGAGACAGGTCAGGGTGGGACCAGATCGGCACAGAAGAAGAAGAGGCAGGTGAATTCCTGGAAAGCGAAGATGAAGAGAATCAAGATGAACCCCCAGAAAAGGAGGACGACGATCAAGACGATCAATCAAGTGATACATCACAGCAGGACGACGCACCTTCAGGCTTTGTATTGACTAAACAATTCCCGATCGGGATGCCAGACCTCCTAACACGGGACTACATCCCTCTAAAGGACTTAGAGTACGTGTCAGTCGCAGTGGATCCACTACCACCAAGACATCTGGGCAACACGCAAGACCACGCTTGGTACGAGCGAATCACGAACATCGGAGTCGACCTCCCTCGACCCCGGGAAGCCCCAAACATATACCAGTCTACACCATCATCACCAATCATGGATACAATTGTAGAAGACCTAGTGACCAAAGGTCTGTTAGTTAAAAAGAAGTGCGTAAACGCTTTTAAGTGGTTTCTGGTTCCGAAAGCGAATAACCGAGTGCGAATAATAATGGACTACAGCCAGTGGACACCTTTATAGTAGCCCCTAAATTCAGTTTAGCATCAGCGGCCAAGGCAGTTCGGGATCTGCAACCACATTGGCGGGCTATAAAATTAGACTTATTCTCCGGATTCTACCAAATACGCATCTCAGAGCGCACACAACATTTTCACGGGCTGCATTACCGGAATGAGCAATATTGTTTCACACGTCTCCCAATGGGGCACGCACTGGCCCCATACATCATGCAGAGGGTGAGTACCATACTAATTTCAACTATTTGTGCACGACTCCACATACATGGTATAGTCTATTTAGACGACTGGTTGCTGGCCGGAGAGGACCCATTGCTGTTAGCGAGAGCCTTCCATTGGCTTCAACTAATGGGATGTACCTTCAGCAACAAAAGTATAACCACCCCGCAAAATAAGTTAGGTTACTTGGGACTCACGCTCGATATTCCGGAGGGTACTATAAGTGCAACACTTGGCAGCCTCACGAAACTGAGGGAATGGTGTCGACATGTCACTAAAGGATCAGACAAGGACATCGAGAGGATTGTGGGGTACGTTACATGGCTATCTTACAACCTCAGATGGCCTTTCTTCCTGGCCAATAACCTTAGGCGACGACACGCCGAATATTTAGAAGAGTTTCTTCAAAATGCACAACCTGAAGCCCCAAGACCGATGAGGGACCAACCGGCAAGAATACTCTTGTACACAGATGCAACCCCTACGTCCATGGCGGCAGTGAACGTCACACATAGGACAGCATGGGCACAGGGTTTCGACTCGGTAGCAGAAATCTCGTATGCGGAGGGCATTGCGGGCATGTTAGGCCTGAAATGGGTATTTGATCAAGTAGACATGCCTTGTCACGCAACCCTCCGCATGGACAACACAGCGGCAGTCTACGGCCTACGAAAAGGCACAGGCAAACTATTCGAGGATGCAGCGGCCAGACACATATACTGGGACATCTTTCGAACGTACCCAGACTGCACATTCAACACAGAGTGGATCCCAACGTCCAGAAACCTGGCCGACAGGCCGTCCAGGAACGTCTGGAGAACCATCCACGACGCCCAAGGAAGATTTGAACAGGACGACACCAGCGATGTCGAACTAGCCTTAATATAAATGTACTGATGACCCCTTCAGGGATGTAAACCTGAAAAAACCCCAAAGTACGATTTAATAAATAAATTATAAAGAGGCCGAAACTAGGCCCCGGTTCTCTCCTCGCCTGGGTCCTGCGGACAGTGCCTATTCTCACACACCAGGCTCCATATATAACCGGGTGTGTGGGGGGGAAGTCGCCAGTCCAACGCAGAGCTCCGACGGGGAGGGAACCCCTACTACCAGTCCATCAACGAAAAGCTCGGCAGCCTGGTGCCATTTTTAGTGGCCAAATTTCATAAAATGTTTAACAGCAATAAAGCACTCCGCCAACGATGACATTTTCATTGAAGAAAAGGACCGTGTGACAGCCACTTCTAGACTACCACCTTCGGACCAGCTCCCGGGCGTGTTAATTAATATGGCCTATTTTTTAAAACAAGGTAAGCCTTAACTTTTCAAACAATATGAGGTATGTTAACTAGTAGCTGAGATAATGACTTAATTTCTTATTTGAATCGGTCATTTGAGAAACCGAATATTTGACGAAATTGTAGTTTCACAAAAAAACTGTATTTACTACCCTGACATTAAAACATGCAGTTTTTTTAATTTGCTAGTATAGATCTATGCGGAATACTGAATAGTTACAATGATTTTTATTGATAATGATAATTATAAGCTTTAAGTACATAATTACAGGGAGGTAAATAGTTTGTAAATATTTGGTTTCTCAATTAAATGGGAGGGTTGGGGGTTATATTTTATGGTTGTGTGACATATTTCCAGATGATTGGCATAGTGCCATCTTAATTCCACTGCTTAAACCCACAAAAGACAAGTCGATGCCGACTTCATATCGCCCTATTTCTCTGACAAGTTGCTTTTGAAAATTGTTTGAAAACATGATCAACAAACGACTAATGTGGATGCTAGAAACACGCGATTTATTGGCGAACGTCCAATGTGGATTTCATCAATGTCGCTGCACCATCCACCACATGGTTCGATTGATTGAAAATTGCTTTACGTCTCATATTTGAGCAACTTGGCTAATCGAGACGAAGGGAGGGACGTAAGGGATAACGCGGGGGGACAAGGGGTGGACAGGCCTGTGCTGGTCAGAACCAGCCACAAGCATATGGGGAGGGCAGGGGTTCCCCCACGTCGTGGTCGTCTCCGTCTGTGTCATCATCCGTCCGTGTTGTCTTTGTCGTCGCCGTCGGGGAGGTAGTCAAAGGGAAGGGTTTCCCAGACGACGACCCAGAGCTCGCCATTAGTTTCAGGGAGTGAAACTCCCCTATTCACGGGCCAAACCGCGAGGAGGTGTCGAGTTGGAATTTGAAGGCCCAACATGGTTCGATTAGAGACATTTATTCAAGAAGGGTTTGTTGCAAAACAGCAATTTCTGGCGTGCTTTTTGACATTGAAAAAGCCTACGACACAACATTAACATTAATCTTATCAAAGAAAAGCAGTATCTTCTCAAAATTGTTGTTAAGATCAAACACTTGCGAAACCAGATCTAAAATGCTAGCAAAATGTGGACTTACTATTTTATTTTATTGAATTTTACCTGCCCATAGGGCAGGAAGGATAATGCAGGGCAAGTGTAGCATGACAAAGTGATTCCAGAGGTACAAGTTTAACATTACATGAAAAACAACTAGAAAACATGACAATTATAAAGTTAGTCAAATTGAAAGGCAAAAGGGGGATAAGGGTAGTTGAAGCGGGTTAGAGGTCTGAAGGCTCAAGGACGCGAAACGAGGTCGTGAAGTCATTCCTGCCGCCTGCGAGAAGACGTGGCACGTAAGGCCCTGCAAGGGTGTCGAGTCGAGAGCTGATACCATCGACGCCGGTTTGGGTATACACGTCGTCATTCCGCGTCATCGGAGGAAGCCGCGCGATGCGGCGAAGGATCCTTCGCTCCACCGAGAAGTATTGCTGGAGACATCTTCCAAAGACGGGTGTCAGCGCCAGGGCCGCGTATTCAAAGAGGGGACGGATGAAAGTTTTATAAGTGTGCGTTTGTGTGTTTACGGAAGCTGCATCCAGAAAGTCGCCCACGAAGCATCACGAGTAAATTTAGTCTCGACCGCGCACGGTTGATAACGTCACGGCAATGAGCACCCCAGTTCAGAATGTCTGTAAAGGTTACTCCAAGGTACTTGGCAGACCGACTAGGGTACACCGTAGCGCCTCAAAGTGAGATGGACTGACGGAGTGGTCGTTAAGACATTTTCTGAGTATTGTGCCGGTGGTGAGAAAGTATAAGCTGTGTCTTTAAGGCGTTCGGCAATACACGCCAACGACGCATCCAAGCTTTGAGAGCTTTAACTTGACGATGTAGACGGCGGAAGACTTCTCTCGCTGTGCGCCCTTTGAACCAGTAGGCCGTGTCGTCTGCATAGAGGGCTAAGGCAAGGTAACGGGACAAGGGAGAAGGAATGTCGTGGCAGTAGATCAGGTAGAGAAGAGGAGAGAGGCAGGACCTTGAGGCACGCCAGAAAGAGGGGTAAACGAGCGGCGGAATACTTGATCGTGAACACGCACACAAGCGAGACGTCCCGTGAGAAAGGCTTGGATGAAGCGCACCATTACAAAGGGTACAGATTTCCTAGACACGTTATTTTGGAGCTGTGTGAGGAGCTGGAGCCAGTCTTGGGTAGGCTACTGCGCGATCTCATGCTTTGCCGATAACTACCCAAGTTCTGGTTTCTTTAAGGTACATGGTATCGGCCAGTTTCCAAAACGTTCTCGGTTGTGTTAAGAGGCATTAGCCAGTCAAGCTGTAGCCGTGTTTTAAAGCGATTCTGCGAAGCATTAGCATCAATTGACCGGCAAAGTATTCGCTTTCCACTGGGGGATGATGGGCAAACCGCCAGAATAAAGTCAGGTAAGTCTGAGAGCAGTCTATCTCGGCCCTAGGCTAGATGGTTAAATGTAGGCTAGGCTAGGGCCTAGGGCTAGGTATAAGCCTATTTCTTAAAGACACACTGGAACCAAGTAGGCCGAGGCCTAGGCCAATTCTAGGCCCCTACCTTCTTGTTACCTAGACCTAGGCTAGTAGGCATAGGTCTAGGGTACGCCTGAAGATTTACCCTCAGAGACCGTTGCCAGCCTAGGGCCTGGGCCTAGAATTAATCATAGGCCTAGCTCTAGATCCAAGAACAGGCATCACCAAAGTTGCAAAAGCATAATATAAGCATAAGCATATTCTTGTTGTTATAGATTGGATATTGCTTTACGTCTCATATTTATGCAACTTGGCTAATCGAGACGAAGGGAGGGACGTTAAAGATGACGCGAGGGGACAAGGGGTGGACAGGCCTGTGCTGGTCAGAACCAGCCACAAGAGGGAGGGCAGGGGTTCCCCCACGTCGTGGTCGTCTCCGTCTGTGTCATCATCCGTCGGTGTTGTCATTGTCGTCGCCGTCGGGGAGGTAGTCAAAGGAAGGGGAAAGTTCCCCGACGACGACCCAGAGCTCGCCATTAGTTTTGCATTGATGGATTGCATGGATGCTCGCGAGGTGAATACAGCCATTGAGAGAGAGGTACATCCGATACCATCCATGGAAAGCTTGGTGAATAAGCTTCAAAATGCCACCGTGTTCAGCGTTCTGGACATGAACGAGGCGTTTAATCAAATCCAGTTGGACAAAGAGTCCCGTGGCATCACCACTTTCATTACGCATCAGGGGATGTTCAGGTATACATCCTTATTCTATTTTCTAAATTGCGCTCCTGAAAAGTTCCAAAAAGTTATGGAACAGACCATTGCAAAGTGTAAAGGTGTGGCAAATTACATCGACGACTTCATTGTTTGGGGTAGGGATGAAGATGAACACGACAAGAGGCTTCACAACGTTTTAGAGACCTTTGAAACCCAGGGTTTAACCTTAAACTGGGAGAAGTGTGTAATTGGCGTCTCAGAGGTTCAGTTTCGAGGACATCTATTCTCTGCTGAAGGAGTGAAGCCATTACACAACCGAGTAGAAGCCGTCTTAAAGTTTCGAGAGCCTACTTCAAAATCTGAAGTTGCAAGCCTACTCGGGCTAGCAGGTTACAGCAGTCGCTTCATTGCAAACTACTCAGCTGTAATTAAGCCTTTGCGTGACTTGTTACGAAATGACACGGAGTTTGCCTGGTCTCAAGATCAACGTAATGCTTTCACTAAATTGGTCCAATGTATGACTAAACCTCCTGTTCTGGCATACTTTAGACAAAATGCACCAACTTTCATCATAACCGACGCCAGCCCATATGCTATTGCGGCTGTATTGGTCCAACTGCAGGATGGCGAACACCGCATCGTGGAATATGCCAGTCGTGCACTCACCGAAGTAGAGACCCGTTACAGCCAGGTTGAGCGGGAGGCTCTTGGTTTAGTTTGGGCTTGTGAACGTTCCAGCTTTTATGTTTTGGGAACCAATTTCACTCTGGTAACTGATTGTAAACCGTTGGAATTCATTTTTGCCAAACGCTTTAAGCCGTGTGCCAGGATAGAACGTTGGGTGATGCGACTACAGAGTTTCAACTACAATATCCTTCATCAACCAGGCAAGGGTAATATCGCAGATCCTCTGTCAAGGCTCCTAGAAATCACGGAAACCCCGAAAAGCACTGGAACAGAAGATTTGTATGTTCGATTGGTTGCCACACATGCCAGCCATGAACCATGAGCCCTTAGCCTTGAAGACGTTCAGCGGGAATCCGCAAATGATCAAGTAGCCTGCCAGTTGCGCGAGGCACTTCGTACCGATGCATGGCCAGCGGAACTAAAGAACTTCCAGATCATCAAGCACGAACTCTGTTCTTATGGAAACGTTGTCCTTCGTGGCACTAGGATATTTATTCCATCATCTTTGCGCCAGACAGTTCTCCAAGCCGCCCACGAGGGGCATGGTGGAATTGTTAGCACCCGTGTCCGACTACGGTCTAAAGTATGGTGGCCAGGTTTGGATAAGGATGCTGAGAAGATTTGTCGAAGTTGTCACGGTTGCCAGCTGGTTGGTTCCCCTGACCCGCCAGAACCCATGGCCAGAACCGAACTACCTCAAGGCCCTTGGGAGGATGTCGGCATAGACTTTTTGGGTCCCCTACCATCGGGAGAGTGTGTTTTGGCTATCGTCGACTACTACAGTAGATATGTGGAAGCTGTTGTAACCCGATCAACAACATCCCAGAGAACCATAGAACTTCTGGAAGATATTTTTGCAAGATATGGTTATCCTGTTTCGATGCGGTCGGATAATGGACCTCAATTTGCCAGCAAAGAGTTTGCAGAGTTCTGTCGCATCAATGGCGTTGCTCTTCTCCGCACAACACCTAGATGGCCACAGGCTAACGGCGAAATAGAGAGGCAAAATCATTCACTAATGAAAAGATTGAAGATTGCGCATGCAGAGGGAGACACTGTTCGTCATGCGCTTACGAAGTTCCTTTTTGCCTATAGAACTACAGTGCACAGTACCACTGGGGTGACCCCATCATACCTAATGTTCAACCGGGAGCTCCGCGATAAGATACCCTCCATCCAACATTCCAAACGAGTGCCCGATGAAGCGATCCGAGACCGAGATGCTGAACAGAAGGGAAAAGGGAAATTGTATAGTGATGCACGCCAGCACGCAGCTCCAAGTAATGTCGCGGTTGGCGATGTGGTATTGGTCAAGCAACCCATCACTCACAAATGTTCAACACCGTTTTCACCAGTTCCGTTCAAGGTCACCGCACGAGAGGGGAATGCAGTGACAATCCAGTCACCATCTGGTGCAACTTATCGTCGCAACACTACGTTTGTGAAAAGTTATGTCACACCAGAACCTGCGGCAGTAGAACCAGAACCTGCGGCAGTGGAGCCGCCAGTTCTTGAAGTCGACGTTCCGGAGGGTGTGGACAATGGGTCAACTCCGATCCTACGGCGTTCACAACGCGAACATAGGAAGCCGGCCAAGGTTCTTAGATTAGTAGGAAGAAAGTTAGCATTATCATAATATTTACATTTGTTTAAAAATAATTTCTGGGATTCATTTAAGGGTGGGGTAGATGTAGTGTTATAGTTCATAGATTGATTGCTGTAGTTAACATGCATGTAGTTGCACGGAGTGAAGAGCCGTGATGGCGGATTAAAGAATACTTGTAGCTTCAATGCGTCTTTATTTAATAGTAATTGATAGAACCCAAACACCATAGTAACCCTAATTAGTAGGCTATCTAACACCATTATATTAAAAAAATTAATATTATTTTTTTCACACGTGTGTCGTTCTTAAGTCTTAGGCCTGCCAGTAGTCCTAAATTGTAATTTTCAACGTACTCTGTAGGCCTACGGTAGCCTACCTAGGCCTATTATAGTATCCAACACATGTATGTGTTGGATATTAAGTATTATACTAGTAGGCCCTACACAACTCTGCCTTTAAGGAAAACATTAAGAATGTTTTTATTCATGTATGCTGTGGCAACATGCTGCGGCAACATGCTGCATAGTCTACAGCATTTAATGAGATCTTTCCATGTGGGTAGCCTAAGGTAGGCGGTAGGCCTACATTATAACTTGAAAGATTGTAGTTTGTAAATACCTGGTAGGCCTAGGCCAGTAGGCCAATGCTTACCCACAAAGTTCAAGTTTTTTAGTGTTGGGATAGTTATTTTCAGATGCTTAGGCTTAGCAACCAAACAAACAAACATCCTAATGTTATGTTCAAAAGGTTTTTCTTTATTTAAAGAAGTATTAATCATAAAAGTTTTGTGTTTTTATAGAAGAAATGTGAAAGGAATTACAAAGAAGATTTTACAGCAAAAGTCATTCAAATTGGTTAGGTGGAACTTAAGATTCACTACTTTTTGTAGTTTGTTTGGGTCCAAGCTTGAACCTGTATGATAGGCATTGTATTTTGACATTGATTGTAAAAGTATGGAACGAGTAACGAATTATTATTTACATTTCACATTTACATTTTGATTATATTCACATTTCTAAATGATCTTATTTTATCATCAGGAATCCATTAGACCGGATGACACCTGTACAACGTGATGGTAATAAGAAAACACGTCACCGTCAAGTTCGAGTTTTTAACGACTCAGTGTCTCCTTTAAAGTAAGTTGTATGTTGATTTATTCAATTGGATTTCGTGCATGTCTTCGTTTTTTGTATTTTTGCATTCGTGCATCGATGAAGTGCGTTATCGTGATATTATGAATTGCTTTTTACAGGGCTCTTATTGTTGAGCGTGTGCGACCAGTGGGTTCTGATAAAGCGCTCTCGGGGCTAAGTGGGAACAGAATTGTAAACATCGCACACGTGGTAGAAGCTGCGAGGCGACTGGAGGCTCACGAATGTCCCGTACTAGAGAAACCTGGTTACTTGTCTTTTGTCAGGGAAATACGTCAAGGATTTGCAAGTGACTTAATTTTTAAGTGTACCTCTTGCGTGGAAAAACGTGTTATATCAACGCAAGGAGAAGCGCCCAAAAACGAGATCAATCTAGCCGCTACATGGGGTACGGTCGCTATTGGAAGAGGTCACTACCATCTACAAGAATTAATGTCTGTGATGGATATTCCAACCCCCTCTTTCCCCACTTATAAGAAATACGAAGATGATATCGGAAAGGTATGTTTTAGAAAAGTCGAATCTGTTCTTATAGCCATGCTCCATGTTACAGCCGCCCACTGCTTCTGGGACACCACGTACAACAGCAAATGCTTCCTACCACATCGCAGCTGGGAAGCTTATCACGGACTCGCAGTATATACTAGTAATAATATGCACCCACGGTTCGTGATAATCGTCTATTCTTTTATTAAACCAAAACTAATAACTATTCTATTCTCCATTGCAGACCAAAACACAACTCCAACTCCTAAAAACATCAACCACCCCAACAATACTATTTTCTAAACAAGGTACTTTGTTGGCCAGAATGTATCAACATTGTACAGGCGGTGTCATTCCCCCCCTACAGACTTAAGTTCTTGGTGATCGAAGAGATTACTGATAACTTGAAAATAAACTAATTATTCCTATGTAGTCCTCTCGTCTCTGTCGGTCTGCTGCTCCTTGTTTGGCGGTAGGTCGACGATAGTTTCTTCGTCCATAGCTGACGTCACACATCCTGCTCCGGCCCTTCCTGGATCTGCATTTCTAGCGGAAATTCTTCCTCGTTCACACGAGACGCGTCGTCAGCAGTAATGAATCGAGCGAGGATCACGCTGGCGTATCTTCTGTATCTGGGTGCGGTGATACTTCGTGGAACCCCCTCTTGGAACGTTGCAATCAATTTGCATATCCATACCATTGCCGATTTTGTCCACGATGTGAGATGGTCCAATCCATTTAGGTTCAAAACCTGCATGAATTCCTTCTTCTGCATTCGGTTATAATCATCTGCCAATACTACACTTGACAAGTTTGTATCTCTTCGAAACTCTGTTGATATTGCTTCATCTGTTTGAAATTCCTCATTTTTCGTAGAAAGTCCACAATCATATTCACCTGTCAAGTCTGTATCTCTTCTAATCTCTGTTTCTTGTGCATCAATAGACAGTCGTAAGTTGTCAGCAAAGTCAGCGTCCACACAGTTCAAAAGTTCCTTCTCTTCTTCAGGAAGTGTTTCCAACTCGATTCTCTGCTGGTTTTCTTTCTCTTCTCGGTTTCTCTTCTCTTCATGACGAGCATTGAGCAAGATCATTGTATCTAGGCCTGCTTTTCCCCTATTTTCCTCCACAGTTTCGCTTCTATCTTTTCCCTTTGTTCCTTGGGGTAAAGTTTTTTCTCTCTTTGCCACCCATCAATGGAAATCCTCTCGTGACTGATTCTAGGTTCTAATCTGGTTGTCCGTGCCTCTTCTGGTAATTCACTATCTTTTTCGTAGTTTTTCTTTTTACATAATTCGGTAATTTCTCCCGGTATAAACTATCCCAGTGTCCGATGTCACTTGTTTGTTTTAATCTACTCGTTGGGGAGATGTCTTCAAAGGGCCTCCCCCCCTTCCGTTTCCCTGATGAGCAGCTCTTATTTCTTGAGTGCGGATGGTAGGAGGTTGATCGCAATCGGAGAGTAGTGACCCAATCCTTGGCAATTGTAACATTCAACGTCTCTGGTGATGTTGTTTGAGACTGTTGCATCGTTGTCTCCAGTGATGCTGTTGATCGTCGGCTTGCCGGTAGTACGTCCACTGCTTGAGGTGCATTTTGTGATGGCCTGCTTTCTCTGGGTACGGTGATCCTTCGGGGACTGTCCTCAGATTCGAGATCATGCTCTATTTGAATAGCTCGAGTCGTGAGCTCTTCGATTGATTGAGGAAGCGGTGCTCGTAGAATGGGCGTATGCGACTGTCAAGTAGCTCAATAGTTGTCCTTATTGAGGCAGAAGCCGGACGGTCCTTGTATAGGCGTTGATGCAGCAGTACCTTTTGTTGAAAAAAACGTTTCTATTTTTATTCCTTTCTTCTGTTTCTCTCCATGTAAATCTGCGTACAGGGATTCCATAAGCGAAGGGTCGTTGAAACGTATATCCATGCTGGATCTAAACACCTTCCATGTAGGTCTAGAATATTGGCGGCCTTGCCACCAACGTTGAGCATCTCCTCGGAGATGACCAGTAGCGATGGCCACCCAGCACGTGTCCAAAATATCTGCATGTGAGAAAATGTCTTCACAAGTCCGCAGAAAATCCTCTGGGTCCTCAAATCCCAGGCCACTAAATGTGGGAATTGACCATGCAAGAAGATCTTTAAGCGGAATACTATCTCTAGGACACCTAGGGCTACAAACATGGGTAGGCCTATTCTGGTCTGGTGTAGTCTCCAAGGCTAATGGTGGCTCGAGTTTGCGAGTTGCGAGCCTACCCTCTAAATTTTCAATTTTCTCTTGCAATTTTAGCAAGACCTTAAGGATGGTATCTTGTTGTCCATCAATTTGTGGGATGGATTGGGTTGCCAGCCCAAGCACATCTTTCTCCATTGCAACTTCTCACAATGATCTAGTCTGGTTCTATTCTTACCTCGTGGGCCGGGTTCGAGCTCGTCGCACGTGCAGTAGGCCTAGTCCAAAGGTATAATAGTAGGCCTATCTATGGCCTAGTCACTGCAGTGAACTGTTTCTTCACAAACTCGGATCTATAGTCTAGGCTGAGGTCTAGCTTACCTCCAGGGCTGGGTTTATGATTATCTTGTTGGGCGCCAGTTATCACGGACTCGCAGTATATACTAGTAATAATAAGCACCCACGGTTCGTGATAATCTTCTCTTCTATTCTTTTATTCAAGACAAACTAATAACTATTCTATTCTCCATTGCAGACCAAAACACACTCCAACTCTAAAAACATCAACCATCCCAACAATACTATTTTCTAAACAAGGTACTTTGTTGGCCAGAATGTATCAACATTGTACAGGCGGTGTCAAGCTGAGACAGAGCTGGGATGAAGAGCAGAACGACACCAGGTGCAGAGAAGGGAGGTCGAGTCGATCTCTGTTCCGAACACCACGGCAGAGACACTAGGCTGCAGAGCGATATCACTCTCTTGAAGCTGAAGGTCGAGCTACAGGTCACACAAGCAGAGAAGGCCTGGGAAGCTCAGTACGGTCACAAACTGTCTAGCTGTTACAGCCGCCCACTGCTTCTGGGACACCACGTACAACAGCAAGAAGAATGCTTCCTACCACATCGCAGCTGGGAAGCTGAGACAGAGCTGGGATGAAGAGCAGAACGACACCAGGTGCAGAGAAGGGAGGTCGAGTCGATCTCTGTTCCTAACACCACGGCAGAGACACTAGGCTGCAGAGCGATATCACTCTCTTGAAGCTGAAGGTCGAGCTACAGGTCACACAAGCAGAGAAGGCCTGGGAAGCTCAGTACGGTCACAAACTGTCTAGCTTCATGAATCTGTACTAATAGCCACGCTCCATGTTACAGCCGCCCACTGCTTCTGGGACACCACGTACAACAGCAAGAAGAATGCTCCCTACCACATCGCAGCTGGGAAGCTGAGACAGAGCTGGGATGAAGAGCAGAACGACACCAGGTGCAGAGAAGGGAGGTCGAGTCGATCTCTGTTCCTAACCCCTACCACGGCAGAGACACTAGGCTGCAGAGCGATATCACTCTCTTGAAGCTGAAGGTCGAGCTACAGGTCACACAAGCAGAGAAGGCCTGGGAAGCTCAGTACGGTCACAAACTGTCTAGCTTCATGAATCTGTACTAATAGCCATGCTCCATGTTACAGCCGCCCACTGCTTCTGGGACACCACGTACAACAGCAAGAAGAATGCTTCCTACCACATCGCAGCTGGGAAGCTGAGACAGAGCTGGGATGAAGAGCAGAACGACACCAGGTGCAGAGAAGGGAGGTCGAGTCGATCTCTGTTCCTAACCCCTACCACAGCAGAGACACTAGGCTGCAGAGCGATATTACTCTCTTGAAGCTGAAGGTCGAGCTACAGGTCACACAAGCAGAGAAAACCTGGGAAACGAAGCAAATTTTTCAATTTTTAATTAATTAATTAATTTATTTATATATTTAACGCTTATCCTATTCAATTATAAAAACTGATTTACAAAGGAGGACAACTAAATAAACCTAATAACATAGATGCAGAAGCAACAATAAACTACATTTAAGTAAATATTTGAAATAGTAGTATTACAACAACAATGCATTAAATATAACAATTTTGGTAACAAATACAAATGATATTTAATACATTTAATGAATGAATTAAATATAAAAAATGGTGGGGAATGAAAAGAAAAGAAAAGAAAAAGAAAAGAAAGAAAGAAAGAAAAAAAATCATTAAAAAAGAAAAACGAAAAGAAAAAGAAAAAGGGCAAAACTGTATTCAGATAGTTATCTGCGAGTGTCAACACTCAACTGGAAGTGATTCTAACCTCTCAGGCCTAGGCCTGGACCCACCTTCTGCATCAATCAACGATGATCCTACGCCAGTGACTGGACCAGTGTTAGGTAATGATGGGCCAGGACCTTCCAATGTAACTTTAAACATTTCATTAAATAAAATTTCAACCGTTTTTAACAGTCACAACATTAGAAATAAGCCACACCTGACTGGAACTCTCATGTTTGATATGGAATGCCTTCATGCAATGTTTAGTACAGTTGTGTGCCCTGAGTGCAATTCAGGTGGATGAGAACTGTAAGATATTGACAATTTGCAAATGAGAAGTGTGTTGGCGCTGTGTGTAAGGTGCAAGGTATGTGATTACGTTAGCGATACCACATACACATCGAAGAGAAAAGGTCAGCCGTTTGACATCAATCGGCGATTATTGTACACAATGCGTTCAGTTGGTTGTGGCCAAAGCGGAGCTGTCAAATTCAGTTCAATTATGAATATGCCCCCTCCCACTGGACCTAAGTCATTTACTAGAACTGTAAAAACACTGTCTTCAACAGTACGTAGTTTGGCAGAAGAGGTGATGCAGTCTGCTGCAGTTGAAGTAAAACGGAAGGTAGGCGGAGAGTGTGGTGTTAGTGGTGACGGGTTCTGGCAAAGATGAGGTTTTTCTTCCCACAATGGAGTGGTCACAGTGATATCTGTGGACACCGGCAAAATACTTGACACTGAAGTAATATCTAAAATTTGCCATAAATGCAAGGCCCATGAAAAAGATGACAAAACTTCCATTCAGTACATCACTTGGAAAGCAGACCACAGTGCTGTATGCGAAGCCGACTTTCAAGGTTCTTCGGGAAGTATGGAGCCTGTGGGTGCAACCAGGCTATTTCTTCGCTCCGTTGACAAGAGAGGCTTGAAATACACGGAGTTCTATGGGGACGGAGACTCCAAAGCATACAAAACCGTTGTCGATGCTGACCTGTACAATGGTAAGCCTATATTTAAAAAAGAATGTATCGGCCACTATCAAAAGCGGTTAGGCACAGGGCTACGTAAAGCTGCGAAGGACCACAAGCTGGGAGGCAAAAATAAATTGATCGCAACAAAAATCGACAAAATGCAGAACTATTTTGGCATTCTTTGAGGGAAAATACCTCAAGCATTGAAACAATGCAGGATGGAATATGGGCTTCTCTGTTCCATTTGGCTGCTAAAGACGACCAGCCACTACATTCAAAGTGCCCAGTGGGCGAGACTAGTTGGTGTTCATACCAGAGGGCCAAAGCAGCAAGAAACATAGAGGGTTACAAACATAAGGTTGGCCTGCCTATCAAAATTGTACGGAAAACTAAGCCCATTTATGAGCGGCTTACTTGCACGGAAATGCTTGCCAAATGTTTACACAGAAAAACGCAAAATGCTAATGAATCGTTCAACGGCATGATTTGGAAGAGATGTCTAAAAGAAGTGTATGTAGGAAAAACCACCCTCAATTTAGGGGTAATGGATGCTGTTTGCTATTAGAAATTGAAAGGAACATTACTAAATGAAACATATAATTGAGCATAATATAATCCTAAAGAAGAATAGCAAGAGTGATGATATTGTTTAATAATCTTATGTTGGTTGTACTGGTTGCCTTGCTTGTAGGTGAATGTGCTGCACTCTATATGTGATGTATTTGGTTACCAAGGTAACGGGAATTGTTGACGAATAAAAAATGGCTTTTTGAATCAAGTCTGTTGTGTGAATTTATCCCGATTATTTACAGTTTATTCATCTAAATATTCTTAGGTTTTACTTAAAAACATCAAGAAAGACTGCGTGTATTAATAGGTTATGGGCCGCAGAACAGTGAATTGCTTTTAAACAGTGAACATACTAGTGTGTGCGCGATTGCAAAGGCCGGATTGAGTAGGTCTTGAGAAGCGTGATCGTCACATAAAGCTTTTGTTTGTAGTTGCAAGCTTAGGCTAGTTTGGTTTATTTAAAGTGTTTACCTTGGTCGAACTTTCTTGGACGGGTGAGCCTAGCAGCTGTAGAAGAATATTTTATTTGACAGTGTGTAAAGGTAAGAGTGGCGTGTGTGTAGCTCTTAACCATAGGAGAATCGGACGGAGAGTGTAGATTCACGTGGATTAAATTTCGTGTGGTGGGCAAGGCATACCCTAGACATCTTTAAATATCAAAAACGGCTTCTGGGGGAAAAACTTAGCATGGACCACAGCTTCACCATTCCCAAGCTGACAATGCGTAATTACAATGCTTGGATGGTGAGGGTAAAGTCAGAAATGTTGCTGAGAGAAATGCTGGGAGGCCATAACAGGATATGAAGACGTGGAAAATGTGCCACTATCTCAAATGGAGGTAAGAAGGAGATCGAAGAACAATTTAACAGCACTGTCACTGATACTAAGGTCAGTCAGTGACGAGTTAATTTGTGATATCATGGACTTCGAAATCGCTAAGGAAGCATGGCAAACACTCGATAGACTATGCAATGACAATTCTCTTTATGGTTCAATGCTGAAACTTCGTGAACTTACTCATCTAAACAAAACAGATGAGATGAGTGTCACTGATTATTGCAGCAAAATAGTGAACTTGAATAGAGTTTTGAAGAAGAATGACATAGCATTTAGTGACAAGCAACTATCAGGGATATGTTTGACAGGACTTCCACCCAGATATGAAATTCTCATCAAGACTCTCATATCTCAATCAACAGATCTTACGATGGCAGGTGTAAAGAAACTGTTACTTGAAGATGAAGATGAGAGAAAGCGAAGTGATGAAGGAAGCAGCACACATCAAGCACTGAAGGCTTCTAGGCAAGAGCAAACTCAACAAACTATGAGATACGTGAGTAGGCCTAGATCTGATGATGTTCAGGAGTTCAGAAATGATGTGGGAAGAAAGCCCAAGACCGGAAAGGGGAGACAGTACAAGTTTTGGTGTTATGCATGTGGCGGGGAAGGACATTTTGCTGCCAAATGTCCCAAGCGTGAAGAACTGGGAGAGAAAAAGGCACAAGCAAAGAAAGCTAATGCGACAGTAGTAACCCGGGAGCATGTATCTTTGTGTGCTAAAAGAAATGTGCCAAACAATGGAGGAGTTTGGTTACTCGACTGCGGTGCTTCTGACCACATGACTCATCGGAGAGACCTCATCCAAGACTTTGAAGAAATGCAGGGAGAAGTTGAAGTGGGAGATGGAGCTCCGCTTAAGATTATGGGAAAAGGGAGAGTTACTCTACAAATGTCAGATGAATGTGGAGGTAAGGACATTGAATTCAAAGAAGTTTTGCTAGTGCCTGAACTCCAAGACAACTTGATTTCCCAGGGACAGATTGAAGAGAAGGGTCTCAAAATTTCAGCGTTCCAAGGGGTGTCAAAAATTCTACTGGAAGAGAGGATGGTTTTCCAAGCGCACAGGGTGTCAAGACTTTACTATGTCACTACTTTAGGTGGTGTCACAATTAAAGACATACAAGATGAGTACATCACAAGAAAAATGAAGGCATCAAGAGTGTCGCTCTCTACCTGGCACAGCAGGCTAGGTCATCCGAACGAGAAAGCGTTAATGAAGCTAGATGTCATTCAGGAGCTTACAGAGAAGGATAGCAAGAGAGAAGACTGTTTGCCTTGCATTGAAGGAAAGATGAGACGAGACAAATTCCCAGTGGGTGAGGGAGAGAAGGCAGAAGAAGTACTAGACCGCATTCACTCTGATTTGATGGGTCCCATCACACCCATGTCGGAGGGGCACAGAAAGTATATTGTCACGTTCATCGATGAGGCGTCAAGATATGTATCGGCAGTTGCCATAACTAGGAAGAGTGATGTCCTATCGGAATTTAAGAAGTACAAGGAGAGATCAGAAGTAGTACATGGGAGGAAGATTAAAGAACTTCAGACCGATCAAGGTGGGGAATACACAGGAGAAGACTTTCGGAAATATTTGGAGGAAAGTGGAATACTGCATAGGAAATCCGTTCCCCACACACCACAGCAAAATGGTCTGGCCTGAACGAACTAACCTCACTCTCGGCAACGTGATGAGGTGTATGATCATCGAAGCCCGGGGGGCCTGCTTCTTTCTGGGCGGAGGGGCTCAAGACAGCCTGCTATGTACGCAACAGATGCCCTTCAACGCCACTTGACTTCCGCACACCATTGGGGTGTGGTCGGATAAAGATCTACTGAGGAGTGATGTGGAACACATCAGGAATTTGGCTGTCAAGCTTGGGCATGGATACCGACTGTTCACGGAGCGGGAAGCTTGGACCCAGAGCACAGGAGTGTGTGCTATTTGGTTACGACCGAAGGAATCAAGGGATACCCTTTGTGGGACATCAAGGGAAAGAAGATCATCAGTAGCAGAGATGTAAAGTTCCGGGAACACGTATTTCCCTTCAAGTCTGCGAGTCACCAAAACCCACAACTAATGAGAGATGCCGAGGTGTTGTTTCCAATGGGGGAGGTGCTAGATCCAGGAGAGGTGCTAGTTCCAGGAGAGGTACCAGTCCAAGGAGAGGTGCCAGATCAAGGAGAGGTGCCAGTCCAAGAAGAGTTTCCAGACCACGGAGGAGGTCCAATCCAAGAGGAAGATCCAAATGCAGAAGAGGAAATAGTCCAAGAAGGGGATCCAGGTGCGGTAATGGAACCAATCCTGGGAGAGCTACCATTGAGGCGATCCGAGAGAGGGAGGGTTCCCAAAACGTGTGCAAGCTGTAACGTGTCCAGGTGCGAAGTAAAGGAGGCCATGGACATCGGGACACCGGAGACCGCTGAGGAGGCGCTCAGTGGACCCCAGGCAGTGGAGTGGAGATACGCCATGTTGGAAGAGCTAAGTAACATGGCGGCCCAATCCACCTGGGAAATTGTAAGGAGGCCTAGGGATTCAAATGTAATAGGGAGTAAGTGGGTGTTTTCCCTAAAGAAAATGTATGGAAAAATTGTTAGATTTAAGGCTAGGCTAGTAGCGCTGGGCTTTAGACAGTGGTATGTTATGTTGATTGAAAAATTATATATTTTCATTTCGAGGAGAGGTATTAGAAATTGAAAGGAACATTACTAAATGAAACATATAATTGAGCATAATATAATCCTAAAGAAGAATAGCAAGAGTGATGATATTGTTTAATAATCTTATGTTGGTTGTACTGGTTGCCTTGCTTGTAGGTGAATGTGCTGCACTCTATATGTGATGTATTTGGTTACCAAGGTAACGGGAATTGTTGACGAATAAAAAATGGCTTTTTGAATCAAGTCTGTTGTGTGAATTTATCCCGATTATTTACAGTTTATTCATCTAAATATTCTTAGGTTTTACTTAAAAACATCAAGAAAGACTGCGTGTATTAATATTTGCCACTTCAATTGTGGATCCACAGTGCAATTGGAAATTTTCAAACGATTAAACATTGAACCAGGCAAACACATGCGAGCGGGAGTTGCCGCAGCGGACAAATTGTGAATTTCGGTCTGCAGTAAACAAGCGTAACAACAGACACAAAGCAGCGACGTCGATGGATCAGAAGCAAGAGCAAGAAAAGATCTGACAAAGCGTCAGCAGAAGAAGGACCCATGTTTGCAGCTGGGGGGTTTGATGGATGAGCCATGGAGATACAGGCCTAGACCTACCAAGGTAAATCTTGTTCAAAACTTTAAACAGCATTATTTCGGATACACTTTTTCAGACATTTTCTCAAACCAGAACCTAGATATGATGCACTAAATTTGAAGATAGAGACTTAAGGTTAGATTTTTTTAGAAGAAGAGAGTTGTGGGAATGATGTAATGGAGAGTTTTTTTGAAAATTTTAAATTATAAGTCTCTATAGAAAATTTTTAATACAAAAATATTTTAATGAATACTTACATTTAATAAACAACCTAACCAAAAAAATCATAAAACCCCTTCCAGATACAAATAAAAAAAAAGCTCTCCAATACGTCATTACCACATTCGTTTAGAAAAAAATTAATCCAACATCGACTCTCTAGGAAAAATATTTAGTAATGAAAAGCTAGGTTGCTAGATTCCCATTGTTTTAACAATTAAAAAATTAACAACAGCAACAACAATAGGGAGAATAGGATATTGCTTTACGTCTCATATTTATGCAACTTGGCTAACGAAGGGAGGGACGTAAGGGATGACGCGGGGGGACAAGGGGTGGACAGGCCTGTGCTGGTCAGAACCAGCCACAAGCATATGGGGAGTGCAAGGGTTCCCCCACGTCGTGGTCGTCTCCGTCTGTGTCATCATTCGTCCGTGTTGTCTTTGTCGTCGCCGTCGGGGACGTAGTCAAAGGGACGGGGTTCCCCGACGACGGCCTAGAGCTCGCCATTAGTTTCAGGGAGTGAAACTCCCCTATTCACGGGCCAAACCGCGAGAAGGTGTCGAGTTGGAATTTGAAATGTCCAGAAGAGTAGTTAGAGTTAAGATTTCCTTTCTACCCATGATTGTGATGGATGTATCCCTTTGTGATCTTTAAATACCGGTTAATATTTTTACTGCAGGTACATATAAACGAGGCATCGAAAAAATGAAGTTTTTCGAGAGCAATGTGTCGCTCTCGGAGTTCTCGGCAGCCACAGACGTAGACAAAAAACGACAACACTCCAAGAGCAAGAAAGTAGTTAGTGCTAGATCAGCCTCATCTGAATCCGAGTCGGGGAAAACGAAGACCTTGGACAGAAAGAAAAAGAAAACAAAATCCACCAAAATCCTACCAAAACTCCCAAAAGCACCATTTAAGTCCCGTAACCCACTTCCTTCAAAACCTAATTCCAACAATATTCAATCTAAAACAAGAACTCTAACTTCATCCAAATCCTCTTCACTTACTATATCGTCCCCTCTCTCTGACAATTCACCATCATTCCAACACTCTAACCCACAATCATCCAACCACCACTCATTCAGCCCTAATTCATCCAACCAGCACTTATGCAACCACCACTCATCCAGTCAGAACTCGATATCCCCACAACATCCCAATTACCGCACTTTCACCCCCCATTCATCCAACCATAGCTCATCCCGTGAACACTCGATCTCCCCTAATCCTTATAACACTCGTTCATCAACCAATCAGTCATATTTATCCTTGGGCATACCTACCAATTCCCAAGATCGTGTAGGCACCTGCAACAACTGCCACAGGAGTGATGGTAAGATATTAGAAGTTTCTTATATTAAATGCTTGTTTGAATGAATGAACACCAATGACTCAATGAGTTTTTCTAGATTCAACTGTATTATGCAGTTTGTTATTTACCATGTACCTTATCTTGATAACTTTGTTCAAGTGCAAATTGAAAAACTGATCAAAAACCAGGAGATAATTAAGCACCAAAATGCAGAGATCTTGATCCTTCTGCGAAAGAATGGTGTTTCAAACAACCAGGTTCTGGAGGCATTGTTGCCTCTGGACACAGACTTACATCAGCTGCCAATTACATCGACGGAACGTCTAGTACAATTCAACAAAACGTTACAGAACAAAGATGAATTTGTAAAAATTTTAAGTACCAGTTGACGTAGGCCTAAGCTAAATAACAGTACATTTTGTTTGGGCTATAAGCCTATGGTTAAATGCAAAAAGCGTCTGGTGTTTTTTTAAACGCTGCCTGTACAACATTGCTTGCACCGCCCTATTGGACGTCACAAAGTACTAACATGTTTTTTTAAGATTTAGGGGTGTGCAAGTACTCCAAATGTCGAGTTTTTTTTAGTTTCTTTTTATACTCGACGTCGAGTTTAGTTTTATTTGAGTTTTAAGCACATTAAATCCTATGAAAACTGAAAAGAACCATCATCACAGTAGGGCTAGGCCTACATATAGAGGCCTAGGCTTATAACAACCTTGGCCTACTACGTGTGTACTGTGACGACAAAAAGTAGGCCTTGGCCCTAGAGACTGCGTGCTTTCAAAATTATTACGATAAACAATAAAGGAGACTTGGATCCGGGAACCGGAAATAGGCCTAGGCCTACACGACTTCGAAAACAAAACATCCTTTATTGGTTTGTTGCGTCTACATCACTAATAAATCCGCTGAAACTATCGTGAAAAAGAATGCCGGTGAATATTCCATTTATGCACTTTTTACGTAATTCAAAATCTTAGTTGGCGTAGTTTGACATGTTTATGTTTCTTTCTTCAATCTTCCATCTTTGCTTTGACCAGAGTCGATAAAGAAGTTTCCCCTTTGGGGAGGTCCCCCAACTCCCAAGTCAAAACGGAATCTAACGTCCTGCGCGCTGAGAGCGGCTCCAATGTGAAACTAATAAAAGCACTGCACGCTAAATACGGTCAGTAGATTATCGATGTGCAGTGACGCTGAAATCAACAAACAACAGACGAAACGTCAAACTTCAATTTTATTTCAATCATATAAGCCCTGGGCCCTAGTCTTTTAAAACGATTTACTTTTGATTTATTATTGTACTATAAAGTGTTGCGCAGGCGTCAGTGACATTTTCGTGCGAAATAATTTGAGATATGCCTTGTTCAAGCCTAACGGACGTAAGTGTAGCCTAGGGCCCAAGGCCACAATACAGTTTTCAGACGTAAGTACGCCCTAGGCACAAATCGAAATCTGAAAATACATATTGCGACTAAGTTTGGTTCCCATTGTTTTAAAAAATTAAAAAAAATTAACAACACAAAAAAACAATAGGGAGAATGGGAAAATTGTTTTTACGCCCCTTCATTTTTTATGAAACTTGGCAAAACGAAGGGGGGGACGAAAGGGGGGGGGCCCCCGGGGGGGGACAAGGGGTGGACGGGGCCCTGTGCTGGTCAAAAACCGGGCCAAAAAAGCATATGGGGGGGGTCAGGGTTCCCCCACTTTCCCGTGGTCGTCTCCGCCCTGGTCATCATTCGTCCGTGTTGTCTTTGCCCGTCGCCCCCGGGGGGACGTGGGTAAAAGGGAGGGGGTTCCCCCGCCCGAGGCCCTAGAGCTCCCCCCTTTAGTTTCAGGGAGTAAAAACTCCCCATTCACGGGCCAAACCCGAAAAAGGGGTGTAAAGTTGGAATTTTGAAAATGTCAGAAAGTAGTTAGATTTAAAGTTTTTCCTTTCTACCCATGATTGTGATGGTTTGTAACCCCTTTGTAAATCTTTAAATCCCGGGTTAATTTTTTTACGGGCGGGTTTACAAAATAAACGAGGCACCCAAAAAAAAATGAAGTTTTCGAGAGCTTTTTGTCCCCCTTCTCGGGGGTTTCCCCGGCAGCCAAGACTTAGAAAAAAAAAACGAAAAACACCCCCGGGGGAAAGAAAAGGGTAGTTAGTGCTGGGATAAGCCTCTTTCTGAACCCGGGAGTGGGGGGAAAACGAAGACCTTGGCCCAGAAAGAAAAAGAAACAAAATCCCCCAAAACCCCTACCAAAACTCCCAAAAGCACATTTAAGTCCCGTAACCCACTTCCTTCAAAAACCAAATTTCCCCAACAATTTTCCAATCAAAAAACAAGAACTCAAAAATTTCACCCAAAATTCCTTTCACTTACTATATCGTCCCCCCCTCTCTGACAATTCCACCATCTTTCCCAAAACACTCAAAACCCCCCAATCATCCAACCCCCCCTCATTCACCCTTAATTCATCAACCAGCACTCAGGGGAAACCCACCATTTCATCCAGTCAAAAACTCGATATCCCCCCCAACACCCCCAATTTGGGCCGCACTTTCACCCCCCTTTCCCCCAAACCCAAATAGCCCCATCCCGGTGAAAAACTCGATTCCCTTAAAAACCCTTATAACACTGGGCATAAACCCAAACAGACATTTTTATCCTTGGGCATACCTCCCAAATTTCCCCCAAGATCGTGTAGGCCCCCTCCCCAAAAACCCTGCCAAAAGGAGTAAATGGAAGATATTAGAAGTTTCTTATTTTAAATGCTTTTTTAAAATGAAAACAAAACACCAATGCCCAATGAGTTTTTCAAATTTCAACTGGATTATCAGTTTGTTATTTACCATGTACCTTATCCTTGATAACTTTTTTTCAAGTGCAAATTAAAAAATTTGATAAAAAACCCAGGAGTTTAAAAAAAGCACCCAAAATGCAGGTTTTCTTGACCTTCTGCGAAAGAATGGTTTTTTCAAAAAACCCGGGTTTCGGGAGGCTTTGTTGCCTTGGACCCCGACTTAAAACCCGCGCCAATTACATCGACGGAACGTCTAGTAAAAAATTCAAAAAAAATTTTTTAAGAACAAAGATAAATTTTTGAAAAATTTTAAGTACCAGTTGACGTAGGCCTAAGCTAAAAACAGTACATTTTTTTTGGGGCTATAAGCCTAGGGTTTAAAAATGAAAAAAGCGTCGGGTTTTTTTTTTAAACCTTGCCTGTAAAAATTTGCTTGAAACCGCCCTATTGGAGTCACAAAGTATAACATTTTTTTTTTAAGTTTGGGGGGGGAAAGGGAAATTTCCAAATGTCGATTTTTTTTTAGTTTTTTTTTAAAATCGCCCGGTGGGAATTTTGTTTTAGTCATTTTTAAAACCCACATTAAATCCTATAAAAAAGGGAAAAAAAACCTCATCACGTAGGGCTGGGCCCTACAAAATAGGGGCCCCAGGCTTATAAAAACCTTTTGGCCAAATACGTGTGTACTGTGACGACAAAAAGTGGGCCCGGGGGCCCCTAGAGACTGCCGGCTTTCAAAATTTTTTACATAAAAAATAAAGGAGATTTGGGAAACCCGGGGAAAAGGAAATGGGCCCTGGGCCCCTACAACGACTTCGAAAAAAAACCCTCCTTTATTGGTTTTTTTTGGCGTCTACATCACAATAAATCCCCCCTAAAACTATCGTAAAAGAAAGAATCCCCGGTGAATATTCCATTTATGAATTTTTTTACGAATTAAAAATTTTAATTTGGCGTATTTTGAAAATGTTTTTTTCTTCCCTTCAACTTCCATCTTTGCTTTGACGCTAATTTTAAGGAAAACTCCCCGGGATTGCCGCTATTGGAGGGGGGAACGAAAAAGGAAACCCGAGGGGCACGCATGGCCGCCTCCGTCGGCCCATAAACTGGAACCGTGCCATTGAAGGGCGCGGAATAAAAAGTGTGCTAAAATAGCATTGTAAATGCCTAGACCGTAAATATTAAAATGCAAGGGGAAAATTTTTGGAGGTTTTTTTAAATTTAAAAACATCGCAGCAGTATTGTAAGGGGGCCAAGAATTTTGATTACATTCTGTAAAAATTATAATTTTTATTAAAATTTAAAACCAGCACAAACAGCGGGAAAGGGCCCTCAATAGCCTAATAAAAGTAAAAAATTTTTTTTTTTTCCCAAATGTCAAAACAGGAAACCCTTGTGTTCCAAGTGGGCCTATTTAAAATAAAAAAAATTAATTTTGAAAGAATACTCTAGTATCTAAAGGAATACTCGATTTCGAATTCAAAATGGGGTTTCTTAAAGGGACCCCTGCAAAGGGAATCTGTAAAAATTTTTGGAAAAAAAATGGGCCCCTAGGCCCCAAAATCTTTTTACACCGGGAAAGGTAAAAAATGCATAAAAATAAATTTTTTTTTTTTTTTTTTAATTGTTTTTTTTCCCCCAGCGACAATTAATTAAAATTTTTTTATATCAGGCGCTACGTAAAAAATTTAATATAACTTCCCCATATTGATGTCAAGCCAATATATATGGGCCTAAAGAAAAACTTATCAGTTTGTAAAATATTAAATAGAAAGTAAACTTTACAAAGGGAAATAAACAAACAATGATGCTGAAAAAAGGGGCCGGGCCTGTGCTGTTTTCTACATCATGTGAGAGTGTCCCATGGGCCATACCTACAAGATGGAGATAGCCCCGAACAATCTGGCGGGCCGAGACGATTTTTATGTGTGGACACGTTTCATGCACTATTTTGTTAAGGGCTTTCATGTTTTTCTTTCTTTTTCCTAAGTGCAAATCTTGGGAACAGGGGGGCCCGGGGAAAAACCCGCAAGTAAAACAGAAAGCATGTTGGCAAAATTGCTAAAAAACAAAGTTGCCAGCAAATTTTAAATTTGGTTTTTGGAGGTGCTAAAAAAAGGTCCATTAAAAGAACTTCCAGATTGGATATTGCTTTACGTCTTATTTATGCAACTTGGCTAATCGAGACGAAGGGGGGGTACGAAAGGGGATAAACGGTGGGGGAACAAGGGGTGGACAACCCTTTATGCTGGTCAGAACCAGCCCAGCATAGGGGGGGAGGGCAGGGGTTTCCCCACGTCGGGGGTCGTTTTCCGGGTTTGTGTCTTTCACCCCGTCCGAGTTGCCCTTGTCGTCGCCGTGGGGAGGTAGCAAAAGGAAGGGTAAATTTCCCTAGGGACGACCCAGGCCCCCATCAGTTTCAGGGAGTTTTAAACCCCCTAATGGGGGCCCAAAACCGCGAGAAGGTTGTGAGTTGGAATTTTTTTGGGCCCCCCGGGAATTTCCCAGAGGTGCTGTTTTTGGGGGGAAAAAATTAGTTGCTCAAGCTATGAAGGTGTTCATTCCCCTTAAAACATCAAATTTCTTTAAAAAATTAAAAAGTGTCGAAGAATAAAAAATCACCATAATCTGCCCCAAAACATAAGATAAATTCCCAACATTTTTTGGGTTTTCTTTTTCAAAAATTTGAAAATTCATTTTAAAAGTTAGCGACAGCAAATTTTTCAAAGCGGAAAAGAAACTGTGCCCTGCTTATTCGGGGGCCTTTAAACCCCCCCCCCCCCCCCCCCCAAACCCATCACAATATCAGGGGTCGTCAACCCTTCATCCCTGTTAAGTACACGCCTGGGTGGGTGGTACTTCTCTGGGAAAAGAGGTTTTAGACATTTATCTTACACCGGCCAGTACCTGCCCCTGCTCACGTAAAAAAAAAATGGTGAAAATGGAAATGAGTTTTTTTGATGCAGGGGAAATTTTGGGGGGGGAAAAAAAAAAAAAAAAAATTTTTTTAAAAAAAGGTTTTTGGGGTTTTTGTCCAGACCGTCAGCTCCCAGCATTTCCCTTTTAATGATTTAAAAAAAACTTCCATTTTTTTGGAAAAATTGTTCCTTTTTTGCCTTTTTTTTAACCCTTTTCTGCTAAAGTGTTTTCGGGGAAATTTTTATACGGGTTAGTTTAAAAAGATTGTTAAAAAACACTTAGAAAAAAATTCCCACCCTTGTTATAGGGTTTTGGCACCAAACTTTTTTATTTGAAGAGCTAGAGAAAATTCCCTTTGCAGACCTTATGGGCCTAAAATTTATTTTTAAACCAAAAATTGCAATTCCCTTTTCAAATCACATATCATAAAACTTTTTCATTAACTCTTTTTTTTAAAAATTTTACGTGCACTGTTATTGAAAAACTTATTCCTACGAAACTATGCAATGCTTGCTATAAATTAAAAAAAAAATGCAAAAAATTTAAAATGCAGGGGGAAAACCCCAAAGGGGGAAAAAAAACCAAAAAAGGTTAAGAGAAACGCCCCGGCAAGTGCAATTTCCCAAAAATTTATTTTTGAAGTAAACCTTCTTGCACTGCAAATATATCTTTAAAAAACCTCTTTCACTACACCCCCCTACATTTTGGTTTTTTTTTTTAAATTTTTAACTAAAAATCCGGGGGTTTTTAAAAATCCCAGTTTTAATTTAAATAAAGTAATCCCCCCATTACAGGTGTTTTCCCCAAATTTCAATGAAATTTCTAAAGTCAGCATGCAAAAAATTTAAAAAAGGGAAATTTTCCAAAAAACGGAACAATTAAAGAAAGAAAAAAAAAAAAATTGGTGCAACATTTTTCATGTTCCGTAAAAATGGGGTAAAGCAATCCGCGACGCAAAAAAAAACCCAAAAACAATTTGCGGGTAAAAAGGGGAAAGCTTCCTATTTTGCCCTTTTTGTTCCCCTTTTTTTTCCGTTTCAGTCACGAAAAAACCAGCCCCTTCAAGATTAGCGCCTTTTGTTTTTTAAAACAAATTAGTAAGCGTTGTACCTACTAGTGGGGCGGGCAGTGATAGCAATGCTCTGGGGGCATTTTTCGTATCCAGCTCGTCCTAAAAAAAATTTTATTTTTTATGCTAAAAATATAAGCATTATGGAAATTTTTATTGGTATTTCTTTTCATTCAATTTAGGGAAATTGGCTAATCGAACGGGGAAAGGGGGGGACCCTAAGGGATGACGGGGGGGGACAAGGGGTGGACAGGCCCGGGCTGGTCAGAACCCTGAACCACCATCAAGGGAAAAAGGGATACGGCCCCCATCCCGAACAAGCTTTCCTTTAAACCAACCTTATTTTAAATCCCAAAAATAGTTTAAATTTTTAATTGGTTTTTTACATAAATATTTAAAACTTACAGGAAAAAAAGGGGTGAAAGACACATTTTTAAAGTAAATGGCCCCTTGTTTTTCTGGTGAATAGTAAAGGGTAAAAATTAAAGAAGGACACCCCATGAAACGGGACCAAAAGTGTTAAACTTTATCCTCCCCAAAGGGTCTATAATAAATGCATTATTTAGAGCAAAGCAGAAAAGCTAAAAAAATTTCCAAATGCCACCGGGAATTCTGCAGGGAAAAACATAGTTACTGACTTCCCAAAAAATTTTTGTAACAGCCCAAAAATATTTGTAAAATCAGGGGTGGGAATTTTTCCACTCTATCTACTACCGAAAAATGTTTACATCTTTACTTTACCACCGATCCCATCCAAGAGGGTTTCCCTCCCCCCCATCTACCCTTGGGCAGGCCGCGGGGTTTTAACAGCCTGGGCTCCCCGGAAAAGAACAATGAACCCAAAGGGGGAGTTTTAAACAAGCGGGACATATATCTTGGGTTTTAACCCCGCAGCATTCCCTGTTGAAAAGTTTGGGTTTTAAAAAGACACGGAAAAAAACTGGCCTTGGCACCTATCCTGTAAATTTTGGGTGTGAAACCCAAAATTAATGAATGTAAGTTTGAATCTAGAGCAAAAAATGTCAAAAATTTTTTCGGGGGACCATGAAATCGGCAAAGGAAACTGCAGCCGCAAAAGACTTTTGTGCAATTACTAATCTACCCAAAAACCCCCGACTAGGGTTTTAGGCTTCCCCTGATGTTTTGTCCCAAACTGTGAAAAAATGTTTTAGAAAATTCAAATTTAAAGGGTTTAGCAACGAAATAATCACTTAAATTGGGGGGGGGGGGGAGATTCTATCACTGGCCTGGATGGTTTTGTGGCGATTAAAGAGGCCATAAAGGGCCCGGGTAACGGCGATGGGAATACGGATTCACTATCCTTTAAATTTCCCCCTTCAAATTTAAAAAAACCCCAATCAAAACAAATTTTAAAAATTTTCTCAAAAACCCCACACCCAGAAAATTGCATTCTCAAAAAGTTTCAAATTTCCCCCCAAACTTAGGGAAAGAGGGCCTTTATTTGGGGGATTAGTGTTAAAAAGTTTAAAAACCACTGTTTCCTTAAAGTTTTAAAAAAATCTATTCTGTCCCCGGAAAAGGCACCCCCAAGCCCCAAAGGGGGTCCAACAGCAAATCCACCCGACTACATCATCTCAAAGCAATTTTTTTTGGTAAGGGCCCACTTTAGGCGTTTGGGGATAAAAAACTCGAGAATATTCCCAGCAGGAAAAAAAAAACGTAGCAAATTCCTCCGAATAAATCAAAAATACCTTTAAAAAAAATGCTTTCTACTCAAATTTTTGATTTTCAAAAAAGGGAAACCCTTTTAAAATACTAGTGGGGGCATACTAGGATAAATCAGGTTCACTAGAAAATGGTAAAATTAAGTCAAAACAATGTTTTTGTGAAGGGTATTTTTTTTGATGTAAAAATTTACCCTTTTATCAGAAAAAAATGGGTTTTTCCATGGGAGGATAGTTTAAAATTTCAAAGTGATATGAAAAAGGGGTATTTTTGGACTGAAACAAAATTTTTATGGGGTGAAATATGAAGTAAAAGTAAAAAGTAAATTTAATTTAGTACGACTGTAAAATTTCCCCAAAAACGCTGTGGAAAGGGTCGCTTTACAAAAAAAAAAAAATTAATTAAAAATTAAGCTTACCAAAAGTATTAGCCTCTTCTAAAAATTTCCCTCCGGGAGACCCACTTTGCTATCGAGTGGAAAATTGAATTACGTTTTTAAAAATTTGTTTTTCCATAAGGGGCCCTCAATAGATAGGCACCCTACTAACTGTGGAAAAATTTTTAAATAAGGAAAACAAGGGGGATTTTTAAAAAAATTTTAAAGGTTTTGGTTTTAAAATTAGTTATGTAGTCCCGTTAGATCCAAAATTTTCAAATTTAAATTTGTTTAAAAATTTTAAAGTTTTTTAAAAGTACATGGGTGTACTTAGGCCCCTTTTACAATTTAAGAATCTCCCCAAATCTCAATACTATTAAAATATATATAAAAAAAAGCCTATTTTATCCCCTAGACCATGTTCACATCAGAGTATCAAAAGACTATTCATTTTATTCTCAAAAAAGGGAGGAAAAGTTTACCAAATCAAATCTCCCCCCAATCATCCCAAACCCCCATCCATACCCCTTTCTGGCGATAAAAATCCCCTTAAAAGGGGCATATTTTAGTAAAGTATTTTTTATCTTTTTATTTCGTTATTCTATTTCCCCAATACAGCTTTCGTAAATTTTAAATTTCATTTATTAAAGTTTTTGTGGCGAGAAGTGGGGGGTAGGTGGAGGACTATAAAAAAAATTCATAAAATAAAATAAATTAAAAAAGAAATAAAAAAATAAAACAACAGAGATGGCCACAAATTTGGGACTTAATAAAACCCATTAAAGGCTATTTAAAAAATATATATAAAATTAAATGTTTCCTTGATAAACCCAAAAACCCCCGCCCCAGAAACCCCCGGGAAAACCCCCTTGGGTTTTTCAAGGGTCTTATCTTGGAAATTTAACAGAAATTTAAAACTGACCAAACATAAAGTGTACAACCTGTCGACAGAACAGTGGGAGCCCCACCACCGGGCGAACGCTTTAAAACTCCAGCAAGACAGAGTTATACTTTTTGAAGAAAACGGACGTCTGGAAGAGAACAAACATTAAAAAGAACACAAATTTAGCAGAAACAGAAGCCAACCCCCAAAGTACTTGGAGGCCGAACGAGGGAAAACAACGAAGAGGGGAAGGGAAAACCGACTGGGGGCTAGGTAGCTGCCCGCGCCCGCGCTAACGGGGACCCCTGTAGATGGCAGTTTAAAAGGGGGCGGGGCGGCCCAGGTCATATCGATGTTGGGACGTTGAATGCTTTAAATTATTCAGAAACGGAGCATATTAGTAGCACATTAAATCCGACATGTGTAATTGGTTTTCATGAGAGTGAAATTTTTTTGGGGTGTGAGGTTTTTCGTGATGATATTTTAAATTTTTCCCCAAAAATTACAATATCCATGGATTTTACTATTTATTACGGGCCCAATTTGATCATAATGCAAAATTTCCCCGTTACACAAAAACACCCGCAGGGAGATAGTAGCTAGAATTTTTTGGCAAAAACCGAGTTCAAACGACAGTGCTAGCAGAGGGGTTTAAAAGGAAATCCAAATTTTAAGGAAAACAGAATTCATTAATTCTACTTTTTAGGGGGACCCGTGGGTTTTCATATGATGAGATTTCCCGTGCAGAAAATACTTTGGGCCCAGTTTTTTCCCTTTTAAACCCTATTGCACTGATAACATGTATTGCCGAAAGGGCCCGCTTATTTTTGGTGGGGAGGGCCACAGCAATGTTTTTTTAATGCGCAAAATAATATCCCCATTGGTAATTTGTGTTTTTGTGAAATTGGCATTGTCAGGGTACCGGGGGCCCGCCTAGGCAGGCGTGGCCGGGAAAGCTAGGTTTTAGGGGGCATCATGGCCCTCGAGCCCAGTCCGGGCATTAATGTATGTGGGACGGGGTAATAAAGACATATCATCACAGTTTTTTTGTTTTTCATTTAAATAACTGACATGGTGTCAAGAAATTGTGGAGTGTGCAGTAAAAATTTTGAAATTATATAAAATTTGTCGTGAGTGTCCGGATTGCTAGATATTTAAAAAATAAAGAATTTGAGGTTAATGGTTGAAAATATCCATTGGCCTGGCTGAAAAAAGCTTTCGTCCCCCCCACCCTGCTAGAAACCCCTCGGGGAAAAGTGAGTGAAGTTTGGGAAAAGGTTCAAAAAAAGGTTTGAAAACTACTTTAAGGGGCCCCAGGTAAAGATGAAAAAAAAGATGAAAAGAAAAAAAGTGGCAATTTACTTAAATGAAAAGGAATGAAGCCCCAGAGGTTTTTAACACGTTTCAGTTTGCAGCAGGCCCCAAAATGTAAACAAAAATGGGTTTATGTTTCCTAGAATTTGAAAAATTATTGCAAACCCCCGGAAAAAATTTTGGGGTACGAAAAAGTTGTAGGCTTAGTCCTAGGGGCCCATTTCAAATTTGTTTTTTTTTTAATTTCAGGGCTTAAAAACCCATTGGGGCTTTAAAACCCCATCACCTCACATTCTTTGTAAGCTATACAAGCACTGCCCCAAAAAAATAAACCCGGGTTTTTGGGTTTCTAGCCGAAAAAAAAAACCCCAAAAATTGTTTTTTGACAATAAAAAAACTTCTGTCCCAAACCCCTACATCGGAATTTGGGCACGAAAATTTTTTATTTGGCCCAAATTTTTTCCGGGGTATCGGGGTACTTATGATTTTCTTTGAGCATATTGTGGAAAAAAGTCATCGGAAGTGGCCGGCCCAAAAACCGGCAAAACGTTCGTAAATTTTAATCAGCGAGTTTTAGGGGTTTATTGGCATTTGTTTTTTTTTTGTCCTTGGTGCACGTTTAAACCCCGAGATATTGGAACCCCGTGATGGGGGAAAACCAAAATTTGTCTTTGGAAGGGCAAGGGCGGGTGGACAGGCCCGTGCTGGTCAGACCAGCCACAACAAAATGGGGAGGGCAGGGGTTCCCCCCCGTCGTGGGCGTTTTCCCTCTGTGTAAACATCCCTCCCGAGTTGTCATTGTCGTCGCCGTCGGGGAGGTAGTCAAAAGGAAGGGTAAAGTTCCCTGACGACGACCCAGAGCTCGCCATCAGTTTCAGGGAGATAAACTCCCCTAATCAAGGGCCAAACCGCGAGAAGGTTGTGAGTTGGAATTTGTTGGCCCAAGAACTTCCAGAGGTGCTGCAATTGATTAGTGCTCAAGCTATGAAGGTGTTCATTCACTTACATCGATTTCATTAAAAAATATATAAAGTGTCGAAGAACTAACAATCACCATCATCTGCTCCAACATAAGACTCAATTCCAAACATAATTGTTTTCTTATTCATAATTGCAATATTCATGTTAAGTTAGACGACAGCTAATTTCAAAGCGGTAAGAAACTGTGACATGCTTATTCAGGGCCTTAACCCCCCCCCCCCCCCCCCCCCCCCAACCATCACAATATCAGGGGTCAGTCAACCCTTCATACCTGTTAACGTACACGCCTGGGTGGGTGGTACTTCTCTAGGAAAGAGGTTTAGACATTATATCTTACACCGGCCAGTACCTGCACCTGCTCACGTAAAAAAAAAATGGTGAAATGGAAATGAGTGTTTTGATGCAGGAGGAAGAGTTTTTTTGGAATAACAAAAAAAGTGTTAAAATAAGGTATGTGTAGTTTTGTCCAGACCGTCAGCTGCCAGCAGTTCCTTAATGATATTATAAAACTTCCACTTTTTTGGAAATTGTTCCTGTTTGCCATTTTATTTAACCCTTTCCTGCTAAAGTGATTTCAGGTAATTTTATACAGTAGTTTAAAAAGAGTTTTGAAAACACTTAGTCAAAATTCCAGCTTGTCATATGGTTTGTGCACCTATCTTCTTAATTTGAAGAGCTAGAGCAAATTCCTTGCAGACCTTATACGCCCAAAATTACTTTAACCAAAAAATTGCTACATTACCTTTCTATCACATATTCATCAACTTGTTCATTACACTCTTTATTTATAGAGATCTGACGTGCACTGTTATTGCAAAACATTATTCTCTACGAAACTATGCACATGCTTGCTATAAATTAGAAAAAAAATGCACACTAAATGCAGGTGTACAACGCCAAGGTGCAAAAACCAAACAGGTAAGAGCAACGCACGTCAAGTGCAACTTGCCTAAATATTTTTGAAGTAACCTTCTTGCACTGCTACTTATAGCATTGAAAACCTCTTGTCACTACACCACCTACAGTTGTTTTCTTTTAAGTTTTAACTAAAAATCCAGGGGATTTTAAAATCCCAGTTTTAATTTAAATAAAGTAATCACCCCATTACATGTGTCTGCGCATTTCACATGCAATCTGAAGTCAGCATGCACAAATTTAAAAAGGAAATTTCCAAATACGGAACAATTAAAGAAAGAGAAGAAGAAAAATTGGTCGCAACATTTTTCATGTTCAGTATAAAATGGGGTAAGAGCAATCCGCGACGCAAAAGAACACCAATACAATTAGCGGATAAAGGTGACAGCTTCCTATTTGCGTTTTGTTTCCTTTTAGTTACCGTTGCAGTCACGAAAAGCCAGCCACCTTCAAGATTAGCGCCTTCGTTTTTAACACAAATATAGTTAGCGTTGTACCTGACTAGTGGTGCTGACAGTGATATGCAATGCATCTGGACATTGTTCGTATCCAGCTCGTCTAAAATATGTATTTTTGATGCTAAGATATAAGCATTATGGAATTTTGATTGGATATTGCTTTACATCTCATATTTGGCAATTTGGCTAATCGAACGAAGGGAGGGACGTAAGGGATAGGGGGGGGGGGGAAAGGGGGGTTTGGAAAGGCCTGTGCTGGTAGAACATGAACCACCATCAGAAAAAGGCATACGGCCTCATCAAATCAAGCTCCTTTACCTAACTTATTAAGTCAATACTATTTTAAATTATTAATTTTTTTTTGACTTTTACATATTTAAAGACTTACAGAAAAGGTGTGAAAGACAATATTAAAGTAAATCCCCTTGTTTACTGGTGACTAGAAAATTGCTAAACTTAAAGAAGACACCACCATGAAACGGGACCAAAATGTTAAACTTTATCCCCCCAAAAAAAGGGATCTATACATAGTGCTTTATTAGAGCTGCAGAAAAGCTAAAAACTACCAAATGCCCCCGCAATTCTGCAGCAACACATAGTTACTGACCCAAAAAATGTGTAACAGCCAAAGATTTTGTAACATCAGGTGGTTTTTATCTACTCTATCTACTACCAAAACTGTTTACATTTGACTTTACCACCGACCCGATCCAAGGGGGTTTCCTCCAACTCCCTTTGACGGGCCGCGGGTTAACAGCCTGGGCTCCAGAATGAAAAATGAACCAGGGCGATTTTAAGCAAGCGGGACAATATCTTGGTTCAACACGCACATTCCTGTTGAAAATTTTTGGGATTGAAACGACTACTGAATAAATTTGGCCTGGCCCCTATCCTTATTATGGGTGTGAACCAACATTACATGAATGTAATTTTTGAATCTAAGCAAAAACGTCAAAAATTGTTGGGTTTCCCATAAAAATCGGCAAAGGATCTGCAGCCGAAAAAAGACTTTTGTGCAATTACTAATCTCCCAAAACCCCCGACTGGGTTCTCGGCTTACACTGATGTTTTGTCAAAGTTTGTGAAAACTTTTTCAAAAGTTAAATTAAGGTGAGCAACAAAAATAATCACTTAAATTGGGGGGGGGGGGAATCTATCACTGGCCTGGAGGGTTTCGTGGCGATAACGAGGCCATAACGTTGCTAACGGCGAGGGAATACGGATTCACTACCCTTAATTCCGCCTTCAAATAAAGACCTCAATCAATAAATTAAAAATTTTTTCTCAAACCACACACCAGAAAATTTGCATTCTCAACATTTTTCAAATGCCCCAAATTCTTGCACGATGTTTTTATTTGGTGGATCTAGTGTTAAAAAGTTTATTACCACGTTTCCTAACTTTTTTAAAAAAATTATTCTGTCCCAGGAAAGGGCCGCCAAGCCAAGGAGGTCCAACAGAAATCCACCCGACTACATCACTCAAAGCATTTTTTTTTGGGAAGCCTACTTCAGGGTTGGAGAAAAAATAACTCGAGAATATTCGAGCAGAAAAAAAAACGTAGAAAAAATTTCCTCCGAATACTCAAAGTCCTTTGAAGAAAAAATGCTTTCTACTAAATTTCTGATTTTAAAAAAGAGGGAAACATTAAAATACAAAGGGGGGCATATAGGATAAATCGGTTCACTAGAAAAGGTAAAAATAGTCAAGAAATGTATGTGATAGGATATTTTTTTAGATGTATAATTTACATTTTATCGACAATTTTTTTTTACCAGGTAGGTAGTAAATTGAAAGTGATTTTTAAAAAAGTGTTTTTTTTGGACTAAAATCAATTATTAGGTGTGAAATATAAATGAAAATGTAAATGTAAATTTAATTTAGTTTACTGACGTAAATACCCCAACACGCTGGGGCAAAGGGTCAGCTTTACAAAAAAAAAATTAAAAAAAAATTAAGCTCTCCCAAAATGTATTAGCCTTTTTCTAAAATTTCCATCCGGCAGACATCACTTTGCTATCGAGTGGAAACTTGAATTACTTTTTTAAAATTAGTTATCCATAAGGCCTAAATAGATGGGGCCTTCTAATGTGAAATTTTTAATATAAGGTAAGCAATTTTCTTTAAAAAAAATATTAAGGGTTAGTTAAAGTTATTTTATGTAGTCTGTTAGATCCTAACTTTTCAAAAAAATTTAGTTAAAAAATTTGAAAGTTTTAACAGTACATAAATTTTTACTTAGGCTCTTTCACAATGAAGAATCTCCAACTCTAAATACTATTATATTATATAATTTTTATAGCCTATTTTTCCCTAGACCATGTTCCTATCAGAGTATCATAAAATTTTCATTGTATTCTCAAAAAGGGAGGAATGTTTACCAAATCAAATCTCCCTCCAATCATCCCCCCCATCCATACCCTTACTGGTCGATAATAATCCCCTTAAAAAGGGCCCTATTTTTGTACGTATTTTTGATCTTTATATTTCGTTATTCTATTTTAATACAGCTTTCGTAATTTAAATTTCATTGATTAAAGTTTTATGTGGCCGAGAAGTGGGGGGTAGGTGTAGGACTATAAAAAAAATACATAAAATAAAATAAATTAATAAAGAAAATAAAAAAATAAAACAACAGAGATGGGCCCCAAAGTTTGGGGCTTAATAATCCCATTAAAATATTTAAAAAATATATATAAATTAAATTACCTTTTTTTTAAACAAAAAACCCCCGCCAGAAACCGGGAAAAACCACCTTGTCTGTCAAAGGGTCTTATCTTGCACTGAACAGAAAACAACCTGACCAAACATAAAAATGTACAACCGTCGACAGAACAGTGGAGCACACCACCGACGAACGCTTAATCCAGCAAGACAAATATACGTGAAGAAAAAGAAAGTCTGGAAGAAAAACATTTAAAATGAACACATTCAGCAGAAACAGAAACCCCGCAGTACTGTGGAGGCCGAACGAGAACACAACAAAGGCGAAGGCAAAACCGACGGGGGCTAGGGAGCTGCTGCGCTGCGCTAACGTACCCCTGTAGATGGCAGTCAAAAGGGGGCGGGGCGGCAGGCATATCGATGTTGCACGTTGAATGCTTGAAATTATTCAGAATCGACATATTAGTAGACATTAATTTTCCGACATGTGTAAATTGTTGCATGAGAGCTGAATTTTAAAAATGTAGTGAGGTTTTTCGTGATGATTTTCATTTTCCAAATATTAAATATCCCTGGATTTTACTATCATTACGGGCCAAATTTGATATAATGCTTCCACGTTACACACAACACCTGAGGGAGATATAGCTAGAATTATTGGGCACACCGATTCATTTTGACAGTGCTAGCAGAGGTTGATAGACTCAAAATTTTAAGGAATCAGAATTTTTATTACTTCTACTTTCAGTGGACCAGTGGGTTTTCATAGTGATGATTTCTTGCAGAAACTACTTTGGTCCCAGTTTTTCCCTTTCACCATATTGCAATGATACATGTATTGCCGAAAGGCTGGGTTATTTATGGGGGTAGGCCACAGCAATGTTTTTTTAATGCGCAAAAAAATTCCCCATTGGTAATTTGTGTTGTGTGAAATTGGCATTGTCAGGGTACCGGGCCTGCCAGGCAGGCGTGGCTGGAAAGCTGTTTTGGGGGCATCATGGGCCCTGAGCCAGTCCTGACATTAATGTATGTGCACTAGTAATAAAGACATATCATCACAGTTCTGTGTTGTTCATTACTAACTGACTGGTGTCAAGAGTTGTGGAGTGTGCAGTACATTTTGAGTTATAAATATTCGTCGTGAGTGTCGGATTGCTATGATATTTAAAGATAAAGAATTTGAGGTTAATGGTTGAAAATATCCATGTGCCATGGCTGAAAAAAAGCTTTTGTCCACCCCCCATGAGCCTCTCGGGAAAGGATGATAGTTGGGAAAAAGGTTCAAACAAAGGTTTTAAATCTACTTTAAGGGCCCCAGGGAAAGATGAAAAAAAAAAAGATTTAAAAGAAAAAAGTGGCAATTTCTTAAAAGATAGGAATGAAGCCCTAGAGGTTTTTAACACGTTTCAGTTTGCAGCAGGCACAAGTTAAACAAAAATGGGGATGTCCTAGAATTTAAAATTATTGCAACCCCCGGAAGAATTTGGTGTACGAAAAGTTGTAGGCTTAGCCTAGGGCCTATTTCAATTTGTTTTTTTTTAATTGCGACTTAAATACCCATAGGGGCCTTTAACCTCATACCTCACATTCTCGTAGGCCCATACAAGCACTGCCCCAAAATATAACCCGCTTTTGGCTTACTAGCCGAAAAAACACCCCAATTGTTTTTTGACGAAAAAAAATTTTCTGTCCCAAAACCCCTACATCGGGTTGGGCACGAAATTTTTTACTCTGCCAATTCTTTCGCTATCGTGTATTGAGGGTTGCTAGAGCAATTGTGGAAAAAAAGTCATCGGAAGTGGCCGCAAAATCCGGCAAAACGGTTTGTATTTCAATCGCGAGTTGAGGGGTTCATTGGATTTTTTTTTTATGTTTTTTTGGGACGTTTAAACCCCGAGATTTGGAACCCCGTAGGGGAAACCATTTTTTCTCGGGGGCAATGCGGGTGGGCAGGCCTGTGTGGTCGAACCCGCCCCCAACTAGGGGAGGGCAGGGGTTCCCCCACGTCGTGGTCGTCTCCGTCTGTGTCATCATCCCTCCGTGTTGTCATTGTCGTCGCCGTCGGGGAGGTAGTCAAAGGGAAGGGGAAAGTTCCCCGACGACGGTGTAGGCCTATCAATATTTAATATATACAAACATAGTAAAATTATTTAGTTTCTGTTTCTTCACCGTTGCCAGCAATCATAGATAGATAGATAGATAGATAGATAGATAGATAGATAGATAGATAGATAGATATTTGATATTTGATATTGATATTTGATATTTATTGACTTAAAGGTGGGCTACATAGGGATAGATAGATAGATAGATAGATAGATAGATAGATAGATAGATAATAGATAACTTTATTCATCTTGACAGGCACATTGTACATGTTTGACTCCCGGAGGAGAAGGTAAATAGCCTAAGGTAACTTACAGATAAGTATATTTAATCCTTGTACTACAGAGTAATCATGTACATTAAGTAAATAAAGAAAATTAAGAAAATAAAACAAATTAATACATTGTAATTGTAACATTGTGGACTGTGAAATCTATACTCAATGGTGGTAAGAATGATTAACGACGAATGCAGGAGCTAGAAACGAAGCTACACGCTCTTGAGAAACGATTGGGCCTAGATGATCTTCAGAATAAGGAAACTGATGGAGGCCTAGGCCTGCAAAACGTATCTCTTTTTACATCCAATATCACCAATGCCGCCGCCGCTAGCAACACTACTGCTAGACATACTACAACTACAGGTAATTCTGTTCAATACTTATCAAGCATTAAACTATTATCTAACTTCTCCCAAAATTCTATAATGATCGGTTGAGCCATTTCGTTGTTATCATGGAAGTACGAAACCATTACGTTTTGGTCAAATTTTCACTTGAAAGAGACACCTTAATGTCTTTTATTATTATATAATCAACCGAATGGAATTTGGCCGCAGACTATGCATAAATATAAAACCGTAGAAAAATTGGTTTTCATAAATTTTCATACAAACATTACATCTTATATAGGCTTACTTATTAGGCCTAGGCTACATGCTTTTTTTCTTAGACAGTGCAAATAAAAACAGAAAATGCTAAGAAGACAATGCAATTGATGTTCAGAGTAAAATTAGCTGCGAGAAAAGCAAACTCGCATAATGGCAATGAAGGCCAATCAGACGAGACCGACGGTGTAGATTGCGACGCCTCCAAAAAATATATTGAAAAGCAGAAAGCCGATGAGAAATTTTTAAGTTGGAGCGCGAGTTGCGCCACTCGCAGCAATCATGCTGGTATTATTATTATTATTATTATTATTATTATTATTATTATTATTGAATGAAATTCTGTAAATATAGGGTTTTTTTTTACATGTGGAGTTATATCACCAGTCTCCATGTGAACCTCGATTGACTGAAACTTTGACGTAGTGAGGGGGCTTTTTAAACTAATATCAGTCAGGTGATTAAAATGCTTTATAAGAAAGCACATTGACGACTCTCAAACAGTTAGTGCAATGGATCCAAAGTGGCAACATCCATTTACAGCATTATTAGTGGTCCTACAGGATGTGGAAAGTCCCATTTTGTTACAAGATTTATTCATTATCTCCCAGCACTTCTGGACAAACCAATCACTGAACGTGCTTAAAAGTTTAAATTATCCATGGATTATTAGACGAGTGAGCGCAACGTAACGAAGTCTTTCCTAACGCTATACTCGATTGGGCCTTGGCCGTGAGCATTGTCCAATGTCTGTCTGTCTGTCTGTCTGTCTGGGCTCATACGGCCGAACGGCCAAATAGATAGAGCTAAAATTTTAAACATACATCCGTTACCAGTCAACTGAGAACTGCTAACAAACTGATCAAAATCCGTTGCGATTTAAACCTACAATAAATAAAAATCTTAAGAATTTAAACCTAGTTTGCAAATGTTTACATTTGCCATACGTATAGAAGGCCACAGCCATGGTTATATAAATTAAAACAATGATTTCGGTGAAGGGTAAAAAATCATTAAGTCGGTGCCTATCACCAAGTCGGTGCCTTTCACCAAGTATTTTGATTTTGTTTTCTTAAATGTCAATGTCAGGTGCTAGCCTAGGCGTACGCTTTGGTAGGCCTGTTAGGACATTTGGCCAAGAGATGGCTCGCGCCTAAACGAACTCCATTTTACAAACGTCAGCTGGTAAGTAGAGTATTACTCCTCGAAACTAGAGGCGAGCTCTGGTAGTCGTCGTCCGGGACCTCTCCTCCTTCACTGACGACCTCCCCAAAGACGACGACCATAACGACACTAACGATACTAACTTCGATATGACGGTGTTAGAGGTGTGGCTGTAAAATGGATTGAGTCATATCTTGCAATGAGGAAGCAGAAAGTCTCAATAATTAACTCTAATGGCAGAACTAAATCTGACTGAGAATTACTTAAACATGGGGTTCCCCAGGGCTCCATTTTGGGTCCTAATCTTTTTAACATCTACATAAATGACTTACCAGCCAATATGCCATTTGACATTTGTGAAATCATACTTTTTGCTGACGACTCCACTGCTATTGTATAAAAAGACAGGCAGATCTGCAACCCTGGCTTGAAGACAAACAGGCATCAATTATATGTGTAAACGAGACTTGGCTGGACCCTTCCATTAACGACGGGGAAATATTACCCAACAGCTACAGTAAGTTAGTTAGTTAATGTTGCAGGGTGTTTCGTTAAGAGGTGTTCTTCTCGCTGTGCGGCCAGAACTCTATCCCGTTCGGAGACTAGATCTAGAGATGCCGGATGCGGAAGCTGTGTGGGCTGAAGTAATGGTCGGTGCAGACAAGTTTCTAATTTGCTCTGCACACAGGGCTCCTAATTCAAGTGAAAAGGTAAATGGTGACCTCATAGCATCTCTTGATTTGGTTCAGGATGTCCAAAGCTCAGTGAAAGCAACCGTTGTCTGTGGTGACTTTAATCTAAGTGTTGACTGGCAGAAATATCCTAATACAGTTTCCAATCGTTTTTTATCAGCATTTTCAAACCTATTTTTGCAACTAGTCACAGAAGCTACACGAATTACAGCTACATCTCGATCGTTGTTGGACCTGTTTTTATGGCATGACCCAACGCTGATTAAGGATGTATCAGTAATTCCTGGCGTTAGCGACCATCTTACTGTTTCCACTACTCTTCATCTGGCACTTCCGAAAATTAAGAGGCTCAATGTAGATGTTCTTAACTATAAAAAGGCAAATTGCGATCTCCTTTAAAATGGTCTGTGCTTACGTTCGCTTTAATTAAACAAAAATGAAGGCCAGTGTTTTGCGTGTTAAGTGGCAATAGTCTTTCGGGATGGAGGAATTTTTGGCTACTCTCGGCCTAGAGCGGTATGCGGATTCGTTCAGAGGTAAGTCTTCATGCCTTAGGTCTATACATCAGGAAGCCTAGAGGCTAGGGCCTAGGTCTAGGCATATGTGAGGGCATAGGTGAGTCAACTTGCGATGTGAGAAGGTCAGGTTAGGTCGCATTAACAGTGTTTTAGCTCTCAAATATTTTGACAGTTTTAGCTAGCACACTCGCCACACGCCGAACGTCAACAAAGATGGCGGCGACAAACAAGCCCCAAAAAATCAAGAGTAAAAACATCGAAATAAATGGATCAAGACAACTGCAAATGTGGGAAAAAGTCGCAAAATGTGCGACCTACAATTCTCTACCTTGATGGCCATAAAAGTCACATCACAAAATACTTAAATGAGCTGTGCAACAAGTAACAATGAAGGAATCATTTTAATTGCACTTAATAACTTAATAAAGTTAAATCTGCTATAAACCATTCAGAAAGGTTATATGATGATGCAACAGCGACATCTGTAATGGTTAGAGCTCTTGCAGATGAGGACTTCAATCCCATTGTAGCATACAAACCACAAGGGACCTGTCTACGGAAACAAAGGTTTTGACAGCCTCCCACATAGCCATGACTTGTTTGTTTTAGGAATCCAAACACAACCCAGCCAGAAATGATTAAGCAAGGCTGTAAGAAAGTGCTATGCATAGATTCAACTCATTGCACTACGCAGTATGATTTTTACCTTATTAATCTTATTGTACCTGATAAATTTGGCGTAGGATACCCGGTAGCAAATTTCATTCGTAACAAGCAGGATGGAGATGTTTTAGTATTGATGTTGGATAGCATTAACAGAAGGTGCCCCGGGGAAATAGATGTTTTAATGACGGATGATGAAAACAGTGGATGGAATGCTGTTAGTAATGTATTTGGCAGTGAAGTGAAACATTTACTTTGCTTATGACATATCCATAGAGCTTTGCAGCGGTAGATTAGTAGCCTTGTCAAGGATCCTGACCTTCATAGTATAGTATATTCTGCTCTTGTAGGGTTCTTGGAAGAACAAAGTCAGTCTAGCTTTCATATTCTTCTTGGCAAGTTTGTGAGATATATTGAGAATATTTGTCCTCAGTTTGTAGAATATTTTCAGAAGTATTATATGAACAGATGTGAAGTTTGAGCAATGGGTTATAGGAATTTCCCTCATGGCCACACTGATACAAATATGTACTGCCAATCCCTCCATAACGTATTAAAGACCAAATACTTAAAACGAAAACAGAACAAACGCGAAGAAATACTAGTCGAAGTTCTCCTTGAAATGGAAATTGATACGTATCTTGCATGCCAGAATAAACTCAAAACAAATTTACCAGTTTCACATTTCAGGCGCCACACTTCCGGGCTAAGGATTCCAGATTTAGAGGTTCAAAAATGTAAATGTTCTTTTTCTCAATGGAAGGTAGTGTCCCAAAATGTAACAAGTAGGGCCACTAATATGAGAGAGGCATCATTAACAAGTTGGAAGAATTTTGTTTATCAGATTTCTGTTTCCAAAAATGTTTAAACTTTCTTGTCTTGGACTCCGTAGCCATATCTATACGTGCTCTTGTCCAAATATCAGTGGAATTTGTAAGCACATTCAAAAGTGCATTCGATGAATATGCGTTCTGTCATAGACCATGCTCATAATATGGAACGAGACAACCATGACCCACATAATCAATCATATACAGTAACTTTTTCCAAGGAAAATACTGAAGAAGGTTTTGATTTAGATGATAGGAAAAAAGTTAGTGAAGAGTGTTCAAGCTATCTCGATGAACTTAAAGTACTTATTAATGATCCTGGAATCAATTGCCTCATGATGAGCAGCGTTAAAAGTACTCTTAAACTTCTTGTTCAAAAATGCTTGGGTGTTTTGAGTACCAACTGCCTAGTCCCATGGATGTAAAGAATCTTTCAACCACAATAAACACTTAGTTAAACAAATTCCAAAATTTCGATGTACTTTGTTAATTAGAAAACCCATTGCAACTTCGTTTAGAAAGCCCAGTTTAGAGGTTAAACAATCAATGGTAAAGTCATCATTAATGCGTCTGTCTTCGGGTGTTTCCGACATTAACAAACTTGTAACTCTAAAAGCACCAAAGCTGATTCCCGATGGCGATAAACTTAAGTTTGGTGCTTCCGCGGACTCGACTGCAATGCAAAAACTATGCATAACAAACCATCCCTCTTCAAAACAAAATCTTCATTGCTCAGACTCAGACAAACCACAAGCCTTTCAAGTACCTGTTGATGACCGACCAAATGAATCGTAAAAATATTCGTATTCGACGGCGTACGTATCGTACGGCGATGTGCGTGTTGGTTCTCGGTCTCTCACTGACTTGCTTTGTTTAAGGCAGACATGGTATGAAACATGAAACCGTAATGAAAGTGTAGTTAAAAAGTCAACCAAAAAAGCTCATCCATCCACGCGACTGGAAAAGCGTTCGCGATGCGACCTAGTTTATTTCCCACTACAACAACTACTTTGAACACATTTCTGCCTGTTTCAACATAGTGCATGTATATATAATTATGTTGTGCAAGGAAATTATTCCAAAAGTTATATTTGATTTATTCACAAATAATGATAGGCAGTGCTACCATGGTGGTGCAAATGGTATATTCCTATTTCCTGCTTCTGAATGGAAGAATTCAACCGTATAAAATAAAAATATAATACAGTAGTAGGTAGCCTATTTAAAAAATTAAATGCAAATTTTATGTCCGGTATATACCAGTACTCGAAAATTATTTGTAGGCATATTAAAACATGGTGTGCAAAGACCCGAGAAAAATCTAACGAAGATAATTATAAATTTATAATAATGGTTCAATCACATGTAAGTGTAATATATTTTCTGTGGTTAAATGAAGATAATAATAATAATAATAATAATAATAATAATAATAATAATAATAATAATAATAATAATAATAATGGTAACCGGAGAAACAACTAGATGGAGTTTGTTTTTTATGGTAGGAAAATTTAGTTTTTTGCTATATTGTACGATAAAGATGGTGTTTTAAGTGTGGAGCATGGAATAATCGATCACAAGGAACATTTTGGTCCATAAATTGAGAAAATCCATCAAGAATTGGTGAGTACAAACGAAAGTAGAATGTTGGCCAAGGCTAAGCTGAGGAAAAGTGCTGTCAAGAGTGACACAAAATCAAGGAGGACGAATGTAGGAAATAAGTGTTTAGTGTGTAAAAGGGGAGTCAGGGTGGGGCTGGATTGTGTTAACTGCAAGCAATGGGCACATTTCCCTTGTGCTGAGGAAAAGAAACAAGAGATATCCGGAGAAAGTACATGGGAATGTAAATTGTGTGTGAAAAGTAAGATCATAGGAACTGGAATGGTGGATCAGAACCACATAAACAAATGTCCAGCTGTCATGGAACAGGCTTTTACAGATGTAGATCTAGGAGGTGAAATGAAAGTAGACTATGGATTAGAACAAGTAGATCTGGGAATAGTAGACCTAGGCTTACCTAAGGAGCTAAATCTCAGAGTAGAGCCTAGTATGCACACCATGATCCCTCTACACAAATGCCCAAATGATGAAACCCCAAAATGTACAACTGATGTCATAGGCCTGGCATATGGGTCTACAGATATGGATGCAGGAGGTGAAGTGGAAGTAGAATGCAGAATAGAGCAAATAGACCTGGGAACTGTAAATGTAAGCCTACCTATAGAACTAAATCTAAGAGTAGAGCCTAGTGGTGGATCAGAACAGCCCACTTCATGCGCATGCCCAGATACTGATATTAATATCACAATTGAAGGAGACAGCACTGAGGGAAGTGATAAAACTAGGAAACTAGAAAGATGGATCCTAAAGGAACTCAGGAAAGAGAGATGGGGGATTGGAAATTCTATAAAGAAAAATAAAGGATTGAAGTCTGGAATGTGAAAGGAATTGTGGCAACATTTACTTACATAGGAGGACAAATAAATGGGCTTTTCGAAGTCACAGAAAAGTTGAAAAAAGAAATACGTAGATTGAGAAATATAATAAATGTACAAGAGAAAAGAGAGAGGGAGCTTGAGAGAAGGGTGAAGTACTTGGAAAAAGGGAAAAGGAAAAAGGAAAAAGAAGAAGAAGACGGAGACGAAGACGAAGACGAAGACGAAGACGAAGACGAAGACGAAGAAGAAGACGAAGACGAAGACGAAGACGGGGGGAAAAAAGAAGAAGGAGAGGAAGAAAAAGTAGAACAAAAAGAAGAAGAAGGAGGAGGAAGATGCGAAAAAATGGAATGCAATCAAACGGGGAAACAAGCACAAGAAGTAGGAAGACGGCAAACAAATTATAAAAATTCCGAAGAATGTATGTATGAACCGCTTCTGATAAAACAGAAAAATACTCAAAATCTAACACATAGAAGTACAAGTATGTATGTGGATTATAACGAAATACAGGGACACGAGGAAAATAGAGATAGCCCTAGGAAAGAGACTGAGGTAACGCAGAATGTTGTGCTTCCTATACTGAAACAAAATAAAAGTAGGCCTAGAACTAGTAAATTATTGCTGGGGGATATACAAAGTGATATGGCACAAGAATGGTATCAAAAAGGTTATAAAGTTGAAATATATCCAGGTATAAGGATAAAAGAATTAGGAAAGTTAATCCAAGATGATGATATGGAGGGAGGTGTGACAAAACCAAGAACAGTTGTGCTATGTGATGGGAGCAGTGACATACGGGGTGCTCGAAACAGGAGATGATAATGGCAGACGCGAAACGAACTACTGATAGTAGTAACATTAGCATATGGTCCACAAACACATGTTAAAATGTGTGGGTTGCAGGGGGCAGGAAGATGGTTGAATGGGGACCTGAGAGAACTCGTGGAAACATTTGGGGCTGAGTTTATCCAGATTCAAGACAGGTGCATAAGGAATAACTACTCAAATGGATTTCAGTATTTGGCTCAATACAAGCAGGGAAAATACCACGAAAGCCGAAAACACCTTTTGAGTATATCAGAGAAAACAGAATGGGTTTTGGGATCAGCAGTAAACCTACATTTTTTCAAACCAGACTATTTTGGAAGAGGGAAAGATAGCATTGCCAGTGGAAGATCTTTTAACTGAAGGAGGTATTATTTTGGAAGAGGGAAAGATAACATTGCCAGTGGAAGATCTTTTAACTGAAGGAGGTATTATACAAAATGATAATGACATTAAACGGAATAAACAAATAAACCAAGAAATTACGAACGAAAAGGAACCTAATGAATGTATTGAGATAACATCGAGGTTTGAAGATAATAGGAGAACGAAACCTAATGCAAATAACGGCAAAAGAATCAAGCTTGGCACTCTAAACATAATCACTTTGACTGGAAAAGTGGAAGAAATAGTTGATTTAATGAAGAGTAAAGGGTTAGATATATTGGGTCTGAGTGAGACAAAATGGAAGAAAGAGGGTGAGAAAAAACTAAGAGGTGATTTCAAACTGGTGTGGTCTGGTGGAAATTCAGGGAAAAATGGAGTGGGTTTTGTTCTGAGTCCAGCTATCACAGATTACATTGTGGATATTACACACATTAGTGACAGAATTATTAAATTGAAATTGTGCATACAAAAGAACAATTTAATAATCATACAATGCTATGCTCCCCAAGGAGGTCTCTCAAAAAGTGAAAAAGATGCATGGTTGGAGGAACTGGAAGGAATGTGTAATGGTACTGGTGAAATAATAATAATGGGAGATATGAATGCAAGGGTGGGCAATTGCCGTATAAGCAACGAGGATGTTTTGGGCCCCTTTGGATATGGCGAAAGAAACCAAGAAGGGGAAAATCTGCTCAGTTTTTGTGCTAGGAACGGGCTAAAAATAGCCAATAGTTGGTTTCAAAAGAGGACCTCCCACCAAATAACAAGATACTCATGGGATGGGGAACATAAATCAGTGATTGACTACTTTTGTATTGGCAAAGAAGTAATGAAAAATGGTGAATGATGTTAGGGTATATCCAAATATATCTCTAGATAGCGACCACAGGTTATTGGTTGCATCTCTCGATATAGTTCGTCCAAGAAACCCACCCACAAAACAGAATACAAGAATACGAGTGTGGAAACTCCAACAGGATGATTTGAGGAAAGAATATCAAAGTTTGGTAATGCAGAAATTACCTGTTGGTACTTTATTGGGAGTAGAAGAAGAGTGGAATGCAATGAGAAATGTATTGGTGTCCAGTGCTGAGGTAGTGTGTGGTAGACCTAAAGGGAAAAGGAGGGAAAAGGAAACTCCATGGTGGAATGCAGAAGTAAAAAAAGTTATAAGAGAAAAACAGGAAGCATGGAAGGTTAAAGAGAATATCAGGTCTGAAGAAAATGTAAAATTATACCAGCAGTGTAAGTATAAAGTAAAAAGAGTCATAGAAAATGAGAAAAAGAAATCGATGAAGGTTTTTGCGGATAAATTGGAGGCAGATTATCATGGCAATAAGAAGATGTTATATGGGTTAATTAAAAGGAAGCGGAGAAATGAAGAAGTGCAGAACTTCATGTTAAATGAAAATGGTGAATTGATTACTGACCCTTGCAAGCTAAAGGAGGAATGGTATCAATATTTTAAGAATTTACTCAATGTTGGAGAAGGTAACGAGGGAAGTTTAGGAGAAGTGAATAGTGTACGAACATTAAAGGAAAATGAGGAAAAAGTGAACATTCAGCAGCAAGAGGAAATTGTGGAAACTGAAATATCAAGACTCGAAGTAGAAGAATCAATCAAACGGATGAAAAATGGAAAAGCCCCAGGAGCTGATGAAGTTACAGTTGAGATGTTGAAGGCAGCAGGTAAGAGTGGAGTAGAATGGATGTGGAGAGTAGTAAATTCAGTTTGGAAGTATAAAGAAATCCCAGATGACTGGACTAAAAGTGTGATTGTACCAATTTTTAAGAAGGGAAATCGCAAGGTTTGTAAGAACTACAGAGGCATATCACTCATGAGTCAGGGTGCGAAACTGTACGAGAGAGTGCTCGAGAGACGGTTAAGAGATCATGTTGAATTGTTGCTGAGAGAGGAACAGTATGGTTGTAGACCTGGCAGATCCACAATAGATCTCTTATTTGCTGTACGTCAAATAATGGAAGGTCGGTGGGAGGAGGACGAATCCATGAACATGGTGTTCTTAGATCTTGAAAAAGCATATGACTCTGTACCAAGGGATACAGTTTGGGCATCCTTGCAGGCGTTTAATGTAGACAATGACCTTATAGAACGTATTAAAACCATGCACGTGAATGGAAAGAGTTGTGTACAAACATGCCATGGAAGAACTGAATGGTTCAAGGTGGAGTGTGGTCTGAGGCAAGGCAGTGTATTGTCGCCACTTTTATTTATAGTGGTGATGGATGCTATGCTCAGAGAAGCAGAGCCGGAAAGAGACCAATCATCGAAAACAATGATCTTTGTAGATGATATTGTTGTATGGGGTGAGTCTCATGAAGAAGTGCAACGTAGAGTAGATGCATGGAGTAAGGTTACAGAAGCAAACAACATGAAGTTAAGTCAAAGTAAGAGTGAGCAACTGATAATGGCAAAGAAGTATCGGCCGAAGGAGAAGAAAATAGTTTTAAGAGGCAAAGAGATAAGGAGAAAGTTAGAGTTTAAATACCTAGGCAGTATGTTAGGTAGTAACGCTAAAATTGACCAAGAAATATCTAGAAGGGTTACACCAGCAGAAGGTTTCTACCAATCTGTAAGGAAACTGTTATGGAATGAGGATATGCCTAGAAAATGCAAGCTGCTACTTTACAAACTATATTTCGTCCCAATACTGACGTATGCTTCAGCGACCTGGACTCTGGGAAAACAATGTGAAAATCGTCTAGTTGCCTCAGAAATGAAATTTCTTAGAAGTGTATTGGGGTTAACTAAAATGGATAAAGTGAGAAGTAGTGTGATAAGGAAGGAACTGGGTGTTGAAAGTTTGAGGTGGCGTATTGGAAGGGAGCGACTGAGATGGTTTGGACACATGAAAAGGATGGAAAATGAAAGAATACCAAGAAGAGAATTTGCAAGGTTAACAGGGAATAAAAGAAAAGTAGGAAGACCAAGAGATAGGTGGATAGACCAAATTAAACAAAGCGTAGAAGAGAGAGACGTATCTTGGGTAGATGTAGAATTGGGAAGATGGTGGGAAGATCGGAAGAAATGGAGAGACTTGGTAAAAATGCAGCAGGATATGGAAGAGTTGTCCGATGAAGAGGAGGCTGAAGTAGTTGTGTCAGGTTTGGCTAACCGGCAGCTAAGAGCCAAAATAGCTTGAATAAATGGAGCAAACGCTCCCCCCAACCTGAACACTAGTTTGGAAATGGGGAAGGATATAAAAAAAAAAAATAATAATAATAATAATAATAATAATAATAATAATAATAATAATAATAATAACTTATTCATCTTGACTGGTACAGTGCACAAGTATAACTCTTTGAAGAGAAAGTGAATAGCCTATAGCATATGGTTAAGAGTAATAAATACAGTGTTCATTTAAAAGTAGGGGCTAGATGCGTATTATTAGTACTAGATCTAGGTGTAAATTTATCAAACATGTAGTTTTATGCAAACTTACATAGGGGAGGCCTACTTAACTTAAAAGTACAGTAGGTAACCGTTACATCAACTGAAAGAGCCACGATTGTTTTCAAAACCATTCCTTGTTTATTTCTCTTGTCAAACTAAAATTTAAACCACAGATTTATATCCAGGATTAAACAATCAATATAATTGGAAAAAATTGTGCATATCCTATGTGTCGTTTTGAAGATACAGACAAAAATGTCTTGAAACTGTCCAAAGTAACCCCAGTTGACGGTACCTATGAAAGGGCTGAAGACCGCTTTAAAGCCTTTAGTTTTGGTCAACAAGTTAACCTCCGCCCTAGTGAGAGCGAGGCAGGCGGCCAAACAAAAAGGCCTAGAGTAGGCCTACAAGAAAACGCAAGAAGGCCGCTGATGAACAAGAAACTTGCAGTAAAACCTAGGTCAACAAATGTTCTTAGGGGTACAATTAGCAAGATACAAAAGACGGTCCCAAAAATAACAGCTCCAACTCACCTGCTGTGCCCCTTCAGGTGCTACAATGATTACAAGTACACCCAGACGAGTAGGCCTAGTTCCTACTGATGTTACAGCTGTTACAGCTGGGGCTGCACCATGAGGAGGTTGCCACAGGAGTGCTGGTTAGTAGCCTACTAATAAACTACTACCATTAATAGGCCATAGGCCAAACATTATTTGAAATACTATAATTTGGAACAGGAATTTGCCTACTGGTACATAAATGTTCTTTCAACCGAGAACTGTTTAATAATCCCAACTTTAAGAGATTTCCATTGTTAGCAGAGATCTACTACAGCAGACGTGTTATACCCTAGGAGGATTAATTAGTAATATACTGAATCCTCCTAGGTTATACCCGTCGGATTCTTCGGACCCCTAACCTACAACCATCGCCCTCCCCTATTATTATTATTATTGAATATTGCTTTACGTCTCATATTTATGCAACTTGGCTAATCGAGACGAAGGGAGGGACGTAAGGGATGACGCGGGGGGACAAGGGGTGGACAAGCCTGTGCTGGTCAGAACCAGCCACAAGTGTATGGGGAGGGAAGGGGTTCCCCCACGTCGTGGTCGTCTCCGTCTGTGGTGTCATTGTCGTTGCCGTCGGGGAGGTAGTATTAGCATTAGTAGTTTTAGGGCGCTTCAACGGCAAATTTTTTTGATTGGATATTGCTTTACGTCTCATATCTATGCAACTTGGCTAATCGAGACGACGGGAGGGACGTAAGGGATGACGCGGGGGAACAAGGGGTGGACAGGCCTGTGCTGGTCAGAACCAGCCACAAGGATATGGGGAGGGCAGGGGTTCCCCCACGTCGTGGTCGTCTCCGTCTGTGTCATCATCCATCCGTGTTGTCTTTGTCGTCGCCGTCGGGGAGGTAGTCAAAGGGAAGGGGTTGCCCGACGACGACCCAGAGCTCGCCATTAGTTTCAGGGAGTGAAACTCCCCTATTCACGGGCCAAACCGCGAGAAGGTGTCGAGTTGGAATTTGAAGGCCCGTCAGTGAGTTTAAAGAGAGTTTCCTGAAGTAGAATGACTTTAGGTTGTCTGTCTCTAACAATGATCTGCAGTTCTTCTCGGTTTGTGTAGAAACCTCGACAATTCCACGAGATAAAGTTGGCTATAATGTGGGTGGTGTTTGAAGTTTGAAAAAAAATACAATTCTGCGCAATTCTGTGACGTGGTATCTCCAATTTAGTTTAGTAACTAAGATCCACGTCTTACCCTCAACGGTGTGCAACTAGAATTTAAACCACACGTTCGCGTTCTTGGCTTGGAGTTTGATACTTAACTAAATTGGAGATACCATGTCACAGAACTGCGCAAACGATGTATGTTGAAATTAAATATCCTTTAAGTTATTAGTAACTTTCATTTAAGCCTGTGTGTTTGGCGCCAAATAAAAACTCATTGTGCTATCTTTGAACGATATGTGAATGACGAAGAGTCTGCATTGCAAATAAAAATGCTGACTGCACTCGCATTTGTACCGTCAGTCGATGTCATTAACGCATTTGATGAAACAATATAAAAATTGGCGCTCGAAATTCAGTTGACTCAGTGTTACATTATTATTATTCCCAAAATTTCCACATATTGTCTATCGCCTGACGGCTGACACGGACGTTAGGTCCAGCCTAAAAAAAATAAAATATATTTTCCTGTTATATTTAGGACCATCTTTGATTTAGCTAACATTTCAGTCATCCGTAAGAGGGAGATACACTGGCCAGGCAAGCAGTTAAAAATGCATGTGACATACACCTGTAAATTTTATTACAGCAATGCGTCTATAATGGAAGAAGCAATTTACTAAACAAGATTATGTTTTATCAATTTTGCAGATGACAACCAGTCGTACGCAGATTCAGTAAAGGGGAAGGGGAAGGGAAAAAGGAGCGTACATCCGTACTCAAGAATGGACACTGCCCCTGCCCCAGTTCCACAAGGCGGGCCACGTGCGCAAGCGTAAGTTTAAATAATTTAAATACTATCAATAGAGGCGGGAGGGAAAAACAGATACATTTATTACTAAAGAAGAAACTGAAGGAGGCAGTCTCAAATAACCGCACGGAATAGGTATCATGTATCGGTAATTATTAAATGTTCCATATTTCGTAATGGGTCAATAATTCCTACGTTTTTAAGACGTTCAATAACATTGTGAGGTACCCAATGCGTGATTGGCATGATTTATGTGTGTTGCACTGTTCATGTGCCAAATTCAGCCAATTCTTCCAAAAACCCAAAGGCTAAATGTTATAGTGGCAGCGACTCGAATGATGTGTGGCCGCCGCTGTCAGTCAAGTGAATGAAGGGACACAGTATGTCATATCTGTGGATGAACAGTTAGGGTTGTCACCTGGTAAAAACACCTAACAATGTAAACAGTGTGTAGAAAAAAAAGAAATATAGACGTTAAATAAATGATTGGATATTGCTTGGGTATTGCTTAACGTCTCATATTTATGCAACTTGGCTAATCGAGACGAAGGGAGGGACTTAAGGGATGACGCGGGGGGACAAGGGGGTGACAGGCCTATGCTGGTCAGAACCAGCCACAAGCATACAGGGAGGGCAGAGGTTCCCCCACGTCGTGGTCGTCTCCGTCTGTGTCATCCGTCCGTGTTGTCATTGTCGTCGCCGTTGGGAAGGTAGTCAAAGGGTAGGGGCGAGTTCCCCGACGACGACCCAGAGCTCGCCATTAGTTTCAGGGAGAAAAACTCCCCTAATCACGGGCCAAACCACGAGAAGGTTGCGAGTTGGAATTTGATGGCACTTTGGCTATGTTTATAAAAGAATACTGAATAATATATTATATTTTAAAATTGCACGAATAATCTCCGCTGTTTAGCGTCCTAAAACTACTACTTATAATAATATTATTTCTATTCAAAGATGTCTCGGAGAAAACAGAATTCCTCACTTTTTTACTATTTCCCCACAAGAAGATGAAACCAAAGAGCCTACCACAAAAGATACAGTGCACAGTAATGCAGTTGACACTTTTCATGAAACGACATCTAGCTTTCAACCACCTTTAGAACCGCTGCTTGAAGTGGATGTTGCTGTAGCTGAAGCGAGTGGTGGTTTAAGCGCAGGTATGCTCACTATAGTAAGTTATGATTACGCAGTTTCTGCAAGTATAACTACAAATATTGAGGCTCGAATATAAATAATAATTATTTATTTTTATTATTTATTTGCCTTTGAATATGTACAAAACAAAGACAGGCAGCCAAAAGAGGGCTTGAAGCCCAAAACACGTGTGGTGTCCGACTGCCTTACTACAACATACCAACATAAATAAAAACAACTAACAATACATAGAATGAAATATTTACAAAGTAATACAATTTACACGCACGTGCACACACTCACACGCACCGTCCTTGGTCGGAGGAAGACGTGTTTTCGTCCGCTCCCGCTCACTGTGTTATTTGTGTACCTGGCTGCAGTGCATGCATATAGCATTACTCACTCAAGCCAATACTGCTAGCATTGTGGTTTTTGACGCTGTGCTGTTGTTTGTTTTTCGTTTTTGTTTATTTAACAAGTTCATCTTGTTCAGTTTTTTCTCCTCTTTCGTTTGGTGTAGGTTTGGACTTGTATATTTTTTGCATTGTCGAGTTTTTTCTTTCAGGTGAAGGCCTATTCTAGTAGGCTTCACCTGAAAATCCTTACTTGTGTTTCCCGCACTAGAGTGAACCTCCCCACGCATTCCAGTGTAGTTTTCGTTTTGAATTTTGAATTTTTAAACCCCTTTTTGGACTCTGCTATTTTTTCTCAATCTAAGAATTTTTTAATTTTCATATTTTCGTTATTTCTTGTTCAGCTTGCTGCCTGGTGGTAGTGACACTTCGTCCGTCCGCGAAAGATACCTTTGAAACCTCCGAGGAGCGGTAGAACTGAGATCGCTGCCACTACGACAACAAAATAGGACCTATACGACAATATGATGTTCCTTTAAAAGACATTGCCACAAGGAAGTAAGTATTTCATTTTTTTCATTTCATTCTTTATTCACAGATTCGCAACAGATTCAACAACAAACCAACACACACCATCATTATACACAAATACGGTTAAGATAGAGCTCGGCCTATAGCATGTATTGCTTGATACCTTCCATTTTCACTTAATAAATAAATTTTTGATCTGTATTTGGAAACTGCAAGATAAAATATATTTGCGTTGATATTTTACATAAAATAGAATGAAATTTCGGTTATTCTTATCAAAACGGTGATCCGCAAATTCCTACCATCGGAATAACACAAACGGAGTCTTCCTCCAGACCGAAAAACGGCAGCAAGAAAAGAAAGCAAGATAAAGTAGCAGCAGATAAACGTATGTCATTGGCAGTTTCCAGGTTGTCCAAGGCAACTAGAGAAGAAGACGAATTCGACATCGCTGACAAACACTATGCCGCCGGACGGAAAGTTGATTTGCCCTCCATTTTTAAGATAAAAAAGTTCAGTAATGAGGACATGCAACATTGCCAAAGCTTTAGTGCATGATTTTTGATTGGATATTGCTTAACGTCTCATATTTATGCAACTTGGCTAATCGAGACGAAGGGAGGGACGTAAGGCATGACGCGGGGGGACTGGGGGTGGACAGGCCTGTACTGGTCAGAACCAGCCACAAGCGTATGTGGAGGGCAGGGGTTCCCCCACGTCGTGGTCGTCTCCGTCTGTGTCATCAGTCCGTGTTGTCATTGTCGTCGCTGTCGGGGAGGTAGTCAAAGGGAAGGGGAAAGTTCCCCGACGACGACCCAGAGCTCGCCATTAGTTTCAGGGAGAAAAACTCCTCTAATCACGGGCCAAACCACGAGAAGGTTGCGAGTTAGAATTTGATGGCCGACCACATCGCAACATCACGTGGGCACTTGTGTTTTTGTCAGCCATGTGCCACAGCGCTTGGCCAATTGAACGAGGTGAGATGTGCATGTACATTTATCAGAGTGTTCCGCAACTAATGCATTGTCATCCCCATCTTTTCCTTGTTACTTTTATTAAAATAAGTAGTGATGTGGATTTACCATAAAATTAAAACTCGGGTTATTTGTTCTGTACATTTGTACCATCAGGTAATCCTAGTATTGAACAGCAAGCCAAATACTAGGCAAAAGCATGTTTAAACAAAATCTTTGAATGCAATTTTGTAACTGAGGACGTAAAAACGAAGATTCTAGACTTTATTTTTAATTCCTTGGATCTTTGATGAATTTAGTACAACAGCTAGTACCCATTTGTCATTATTAAACAACTTTTAACATAATTTTATTTTGGCGTGCAATCTTGTCCCAATAAGTTTCCCATTGGTTTTTTAAGCATGTGTTTAAAAAATACTTTCAAATCTGAAGGTAGGACTAATTGGTCAAACTGTGATAGTCTTTTTGCATGCAGATTCCAAGAATCCCGGAAAACAGCCTCCTCCCGACGAGAAAGTAGGGTAGTAGGAGGTCGTACCTTTAGCACAAGGGAGTGCTATTCTGTTGTGAGTCGTAACAAGACATTACCTGACAAGCAGGGTAGAATTAAAAGCAAACGAAACGTTCCACTCTGGACAGAACAGACAACCTCCTGCAGTTAACAAACATTTAACAGAACAATGTGAGGATACAACAGGCAAAACTTGCTGAAACAAAACACGCAGCAGTAAGACGAGCTATCTCACACTGACCACACACATAAACCCCACGGGCTGTATGGACGGAACAAACGGGGCGCAATACCGAGATAACAAGCACTTGACTGACAAGCAATACAGAAAAGGGAGAAAAAATAACTTTCAGACTGAACAGAACAGACATCCTCGTAACGGCAACACACACAAAACAAAACACATTCTGTAGTAACAGAAGCCAACTCCTTGTACTGTGGAGACCGAACAAGAACAGAACGAAGAGCGGAGACAAAACACGTCCGCCTGCGACAAGAACAACTGACCGACTGCGAGACTGCTGCTGCGCTGTGTGTACTGTAGCCTGTGTCTGTGTAGATGGCAGTCAAAAGGTGCGGGGCGGCGAGGTCATATCGACGTTGCACGTCAAGTGCATGGAAATTATTCAAAATCGTATGATGACACTAGCGCATGATCTCCAAGATGTATACAAATTGGTTGCGAGCGATATTTTAAAGTGTAGTTAGGTCCATAGCGACGATACTAATTTTCGCAGATATTACAATATCTATGGATTCTACTGTCATTGCAAACCAACTGTAACACTGCAAATTTCACCTCACTCACAGGTAGATAGTAGTAGATTATAGCACACTAGAATTTATTGACAGGTGCAGATTAAGACAAAAGAGTATTTCTTATGCAAAACCGGGTTCTACAGAATATATGGCATTACCAATTTGCGCCTTGAACTTCTGTGTAAATACATTGCACAAAACATTGGTGGAAACATTAATATGTTTTTATGGGCTTTTATCTCTTGGGGAGGGGAAAAGGTGCTCACAAGAAAGCGTGTGGAAGGCCAATGTCAGAAAAAAACAACGAGAATCAGGGAAGGAGTACGTTAACTGTGCTGGAATGACGAACCCTGCGAAGCGTGTCAAAGAAAATGCTGTATGTGCAGATAGCTGCAGGTTAAAATGTAATACCTTAATCAATGTAGAAGAGAGGTCTAAAATTCATAAATCATTTTGGGCTCTCAACAATGGGAGAAAACTTAATTTTTATGGGAAATTTGTATAAAGAAGGCTAGTTGCCAGGAGCAGGCCAAGGCCAAGTGTACTCATGTTAATTTTTTGGAAGCTGATGGAAGGCGAATTAGGGTGTGCAAGAAATTTTTTCTTGCCGCTCTAGATGTTAGCCAACGCCGCGGATCCTATTTTCACACAAACATTTTTGACCACAGTACAGGCGTACCACGAAGTCCTAAAAAAGATAATAATAAAAAGAAATTCACCAGCGCGGAAAGTTTAGGTGAGGTACGTAATCACATTAATTCTTTTCCGCGTGTAGAGAGTCATTATTGTAGGTCGGAGACTAAAAAAGAATATCTGAAGGCTAACTGAGTTTGCCAAGATTAGTTGAATTTTTCATTTTTAAACATTGTAAAAGAAATCAAGTGTAGCCAACACACATTTATGTTAGAAAGATGTTGTCTATTATTTATTTCTACCTTCACATGCGTGTTGTACAAAGTAAATGATAAATTAAACTCCCCCCCCCAACATATTCCACTTTTCCTGTAATTTACAAAAAGATGTATTTCATGTTTGCCTATGGGTTGGATATAGCTTATCAAAGGTGAAATTCGTGTGGTATTTCAAAATTGCATCTATTGTAGCTTTCCTCTTCTCGTTCCTGTCTACACAGTCACACCCACCTTGAACATTGTTTCATCTCTCATATCGGGTAATGTTTGTTTCCTGGAATTTGATTGCACAGCATTATTTAAATGTGCAGCTTAATTAGTTTTGAAAATGACCAACCGGACAACCTGTAGACTACTACATTATAACATGTAAATTTTAAAATTATGTAAATTACATTAGTTAGTTAGTTATTAGGGTATAAGGGCACACAACACTAAGGTTATACGCGTCCGTGTTCTCTTTTAGAGTGATGTGCTATTTTTTAAATTCTATTATACAGCTTTGTTGATTTCAGATATTTACTAGGAAAACGCTTAAGTCCCGCCGCGTTGTTGGATGAGCGTAATTGGTGCATTGAGCTGCCATGTGTTATGCGGATTTTCTGTTGTTCTGTGAAAAAATCATTACTGAGTTGAAGATTTTTTTTAAATAAAATAAAATAAAATGAAAAATTAACCTAAATTTTAAATTTTTTTCATTAATTGTAATTTAAAAAAAGGAAAAAATCGTAATATTGAAATTTTCATAAGAAATAATTATTCAATTGCGCACAAATTTTACACAAATATATGAATTTATAAAATTAATGTTCTGTGAAAAAATTATTACAATAGGATAAAGCATATAGGTGTTATAATTCAAAGAATTGTTTTAAAAAAGAAAAAAAACGTAAAATTTCGATTTTCATGAGAAATAGTTTTTTGATTGCGCTCAAATTTCACACGAATACATAAATTCATAAAATTAAGGTTCTGTGAAAAAATCATTAAAATCGGACAAAGCATGTAGGTGTTAAAAGCTGAAGAAATTTTTTAAAAATCGAAAAAAATCGTAAAATTGCGATTTTCATGAGAAATAATTTTTCGACTGCGCTCAAAAACGTGGCAGTTCTTCGTTCAGAGATTTCGAAGGCCTCCATAAAATTTCATCGCAATTGGAGTATCGGTTTAGCCGGAATCGTGTTAACAGACACACAAAAATACAGAAAAAAAAAAAAAAAAAAAACATTCCGGATTTTTTTCTCCAGTGTAGTGAAATGGAATCCATCTGGACCATGACGTGTCTTTCATGCTTTGCCTTGAACCCAACATTATTCGTGCCTGCGTGAATTACGATAACTTTAGGTTCACTCGCTACTTCTCGTCTCTGTATAATGTTACTTAATTCACTAACTCGAACTCCCGTATACACTCCTACTTCACACCCCTTTGCTTCACACACTTTGCTTGCCACTTTAATCATAGAGTCCCCCAAGATAAGCACTTCTCCTTTACTTACTGTAGGCCCTTCCATAACGTTAACGTCTTGCCGCGAATTCATTGGGTCATTGTATTTACCATCGACGTGTTGTGATAGTATCCTCTTGTATTTTTCTTCATTTTCTTCCTTTGTAGTTTGCCTATAATTTTGACGGTAATCTCGTTCAGGATCTGAGGTGTCCTTGGTTATCACATAATCGTTGAGTTCTCCATCTGTATTGAGATTTATTTCGCTGCGCTCCTGAGCCCTGCGCATCTCAGCCTCTAGATTGTTTACCTTGTCCTTCAGTAGTTGGTTATTTTCTCTATATTGGTCCAATGAGCTTGCTCAGGCCAACTACAGTAGCGAAGAAAAAAACATCCTTTTGCATGTTATCAGTAACTATGTGTCAATAATCGAAAACAAAAATAGCACCACCAAAGAGAAGGAGGAGGCATGGGAACTAGTTGTTGCAGATTACAATGCCAAAAGTAGACAAACGTGCGATGATGACAGATGATGATGACAGATGATGACAGAAATGATGCGTATTTAAAATCATGCTAAAAAACACACGCAAAACTGAAGCAGACGTCAAAGTTGAGATATTCAAAACTGGTGAGGTCTCTAGACCTAGTTGATAGTTTCCAACCTCTTTTGATTATCTTGTTTGTGTGACCCTCTACTATGTGGTGTTTGGTATAGGGTTGTAATGTTTAGGTTCCTTCAGCTTTTGATTAGTATGTAACGTTTTAACAGTTGCCTAGTGTAAATTTTTAATTTAAAAAAAAATTATGGTAATTAGCTTATTTAGATTTAAATTTTATATTTAAAAAAAAATTTAATTGTATTAAGTTTATTTAGATTTAATTTTTTTTTTTAATCTGAGGGGGATGCTGTGAGGGCCTCTTTCGCGAAGATTGTCCCTCCAACACATCCAATATGGATGTAAATAAAGGATGAAAATGAACTACCTTTAAGTACCAAGGCAATTTACGAATTCACAAGAAAGGGAAAAAATGCTTTTTTCCCCTGACGCAGTTGTAACTAACGTTGATAATCTTAACAGTGCCGAGAGCGAGTCATCTTCAAATGAGTCAACAAAATATAGTGAACATCAACATCCGGCAGATGACACATTTGAAATCAATTTATCATCCCAAAAGTGGTCAATAATTAGACCATCCGAGGTAATTTATAACAGGGGCGATGAGCCCAAGAGAAAACATATTAAACGAACATACAGACCATTGAGAGCCGGAGTTTGGACGGATGTGATTAACAAGTGTATCTTGGAGAAAAAAAAAACAAAAAAACTGTACATGGGTATTCAAACACGGCAAAGTGTACGTGAATTCTGAAAATCAGTATATAAATAAGAGCTTCTTGCAAACAGTGTAATGCTCAAATGACCGGAACTTGCGATAAAGATTGATTGATTGATTGTATATTATATTATATGTATTATTATATTATAATGAAATTCTTTCCAGTTTCCGAGTTAAATAAGTTTTATTACTAACGTTTTGGACAGTTCTCCCTGCCCATTCTCAAGGTAACGACATACAAACTAAAAAACATTTAGTAAACAAACAAGACAATAACAAATAATATAAAAGACAAAACAAGTCACTGCAACTGGTCAGCATTACATTTCAGATCTTTGCGATGACCTTAACAGGTGTTTGGTAGGTGGAGCTTCAGGTGGCTTCTTTCTTCTCCGATCCACTCTAGCTGGAGGAACTACTATTATTACTATATTGGAATACTATTCACTCAAAAAGACGTCAACTAGATGAGGTGAGTCAAAAGTTATATGATTCTCATTGTACTTTATCAACATCTCTTCACGCTGCACTATGGTATCAAGTAGATGATCCATCAATTCGGGTCCACTCAGTTTCTCGGAGCAGGAAGAGCTGATGCTGCGTCGCGCAGCTTTTATCGAAGAGGCGGAAAGCGTACATCGATGGGAAGCCGAAGAAGCACGTCTCCGTGAATGGGAGGCCGATTGATTGGATTTTGCTTAACGTCTCATATTTATGCAACTTGGCTAATCGAGACGAAGGGAGGGACGTAAGGGATGACGCGGGGGGACAAGGGTGGACAGGCCTGTGCTGGTCAGAACCAGCCACAAGCGTATGGGGAGGGCAGGGGTTCCCCCACGTCGTGGCTCGCCGTGAGAGGGGGGCATGGGCCGAAGAGATATCAGCTGAAGAAAGGTGTCGGGCTGGTAGCTGGTACCACGAACGGCTGCATGTTGACCGTGAATGGGCTGAGGAAGAAGAGCGTCGTCTTCTTCGAGAAGTTGAAGATTCCGAGGCTGTACAGGCGCGAGAATGGTTCGCGGAAGTGAGGAGGAGGGAAATGGAGGAGATTGAACGGGTGAGGAGGGAAGAGGCTGAGGTTGACCGGGTGCTGAGGGAAGAGGAAGAGTCTGAACGGGTGAGGAGGGAAGAGGCGGAGGTTGAACGGGTGCTGAGGGAAGAGGAAGAGTCTGAACGGATGAGGAGGGAAGAGGCTGAGGTTGAACGGGTGCTGAGGGAAGAGGAAGAGTCTGAACGGATGAGGAGGGAAGAGGCGGAGGTTGACCGGGTGCTGAGGGAAGAGGAAGAGTCTGAACGGGTGAGGAGGGAAGAGGCGGAGGTTGAACGGGTGCTGAGGGAAGAGGCCGAAGAGACTGAAAGGGTGTCAGCAGTGCAGGCTGAGCGTGTGCGGTTAGGACGTGATTTGGAGAATTTGCAAGATGAAATCGATGCCCTCCTACGACAGGCTGAGGAGGCCGAGGAGGATTCCGACCATCAGCAACGCTTTGACGGCATTATGCTGGTGGCCGAACAGGGTCTAACTCGACTTCTTCGTAAAGCGTATGACCAGGTAAAACTGGTCATGCGTAATACCCCGGCAAATGAAATTAACAATCAGCTCTTAAAAACCGTTGTACAAAACTATATGTGTCTGACATTAAATTGTACACCTAACGAACCCTCCGACGTGATCCGCCCCGTGGCTATGGAAGAGTAGTTTTTAAAATTTATTTCTTTTAAAACTAATTATTTTATTTTATTTTACCACTCACGTGCTGCGGCTATTATTAAAGAACACTTTTGTGACTTGAGTAAAGCTGTCAACTTAATAATTGACGCAGAAAAGAGTTGGGACCCACATACTGTAGCTTGCGCTAGACGTCTACAGATGCGTCTGGAAAACAAACTGTTTGTTTATCTTCTTTGCTCAAAAACTG